>MJUU01016226.1:46801-64303 GCA_002080025.1 Modiolus philippinarum | reverse complement strand
TCAGCAAACTTCAAAATGAGACCATTAAACATTAATAAACATCAGCAAACTTCAAAATGAGACCCTTAAACATTAATAAACAAATTTGAAAATGAGAAACTTAAACATTGTGATTATTTTGACAGGTGAGCGATACAGGCTCTTGAGAGCCTCTTGTTTTTATTGTTGTACAGCATTTGGAATTTTTGTCACAATTTTTACTGAAACTGTAAGAGGGATTCAATTGTTGTTATGCACAGAGCTTCCTTATGGTCCAGTCTATCGTGTATTCGGATTCCAAGGTTACGCCATAAGCACTTCCTGTTTACCAAGACGTCATTGTTTTTCATTGTTGTACAATATATGGAATTTTTCGTCACAATTTTTTCTGAAACAGTAAGTGGGATTCAGTTGTTGTTTTGCACAGAGCTTCCTTATGGTCTAATCTATAGTGTATTCGGATTTCAAGGTTACGCCGTAAGGACTTCCTGTTTGAAGAGACATCATTGTTTTTCATTGTTGTACAATATATGGACTTTGACCTATATATTGAGTTACATTCAAGTTTTTGGATGAGTTCAGATCTCAGTCACTATACATGGTAGGATCATGTAACCTTACATATGCATACATCTCGGATGGTAGATCAGCATCCAGGCGAAATTGGGTTACTCTGACAATGTGCCATAATGAGGCGAACTCTGTAATCGTTGATTACCTATGTTTTGTGATGGCGACATTACCACTGTCCACAAAGATGACACAAGTTGACTGATAGTGATCCCGATATGTCGCCACTGCAGGAACACATACAACACAATAACGATGAAGATGCCAACAACACAAGAGGACTGATAGATGCAACCATTGCGTGAATGCAGACAACAGAATAAGGTCATAGGGTCCAATGTTAAAACTCTTTGTTACCCGCTGGTGGCCATCTTGGATGAAATACGGGCCTGCCGATTACCCTTTTTGGAAGGGACCATCAAAGGACCATTTGACTATATTTGGTTTTAAATGGACTAGTAGTTACTGAAAAGGTCTTTGAATGTCCCTTCCTTAGGGTCCAATGTCAAAACTATTTTCCTTGCTTGCAGCATTTTTGGCATTGGATGAGGTGAGGACCTATTTTGGAAGGAACTACTGTAAACAGAGAAATTTTTAGCAGTTTTATTTTTTATATTTTCATGTTTAGGAATGAAGAGTGTAAATAAAACTGTTGCAAATATTTTGAAGTAATTGGACTTTTTAGTAGATTGACAGACAACCTGGAATTCAAGACTTTATCTAGATAACCGCGAAATAAAGACAGCACAAAAATTTCACATTTTACAGTATCTTAGGACTAAGTTTGGTTTTATTTGGATTGGTAGTTTCTGATGAAACCTATGAATAACTTTTCCATAGGGTCCAATATTAAAACTACTGTATGTTCCCGACTTGTGGCCATCTTGGATGAGGTATGGAGATACTGGATACTTGTTTTGGAAAGGAACACCTAATGACCATTGGGACTAAGTTTGGTATCAAATGGACTGATAGTTTCTGAAAAGAAGATTTTTATGCCCTGCCTCCGTCCATCCGTCCATCCATCCCTAGTTAGGTTTACCCTCAGGTTGAAGTTTTTTTCTGTGAAGGATGTATGCTATTGTCATGAAACTTAATATAAATACACATTAGGGTATATTTAAACAAAAATCATAATAAAAATTTATCCATTGTACCAACTTGATGCTTCATTGCTCATGGACAAAAAGGGGGGGGTTAGTATGAGGTTTACCCTTAGGTTGAAGTTTTTTTTTCTGTGAAGGATAAATGCTATTATCATGAAACTTTATATAAATACACATTAGGGTATAATAAAACAAAAATCATAATAAAAATTTATCCTTGCTTCTAACTTCATGTTTCATCGATCATGGACAAAAAAAGGGGTAGTATGAAGTTTACCTTTAGGTTTAAGTTTCTTTTTTTATGAAGGATGTATGCTATTATCATTAAACACTCATTAAATTAAATACCTGTTAGGGGATAATTAAACAAAAATCATAATAAAAATATATCCATGCAACCAACTTCATGCTTTAGTGATCAGGAAATATAGCATTGTTCAAAATAGTTGTGAGGTGGGGCATTGTGTCTGTTAGACACATATTCTTGTTCAATGTGATTTCCATAGGGTCCCATGTAAAAACTATGTTACCTGCTGGCGGCCATATTAGATGAGGTACAGACCTTCCGGGTACCTTTTTTGGAAGGGACCATCTAAGGACCATTGTGACCAAGTTTGATTAAATTGGACTGGTAGTTTCTGATAAGATCTTTGAATGTCTTTTCAATAGGGTCAAATGTTGAAACTATATTTTCCCTGCTTGGAGGTACGGACCTGCCAGATATCTTTTTTGAAGGGTCCATCTAAGGAGTTTGGTTATAAATGGACTGGTGGTTTCTGATAAGAAGATCTTTTAATGTCTTTTTCATAGTGTCCAATGTTAAAACTATATTCTTCGCTTGCGGCCATCATAGCTTGATACAATTTTTAGCTCACCTGACCCAAAGGGTCAGTGTGAGCTAATGCCATCACCTGGCATACATTGTCCATCCTTTAACTTTTCACATTTTCATCTTCTCCTCTGAAACCACTGAAACAAATTAAACCAAATTTACAGGAATGATGTACTAAAGGTCCTTTACAAAGATTGCTCATTTTGTTCTGATCTGATAAAAAACATGGCCACCAGTGTGGAACTTGCATTAACATTTAATACCCTGTGGGAAAAAATCACATTTTCATCTTCTCTGAAACTGCTGATGCAAATTCAACCAAACATACAGGAATGATGTGCTATAGGCCCTTAAAGTTCCTTCTGAAAAAGTTTTTTTAGCCACTTTAACCCCTTATACTTTTAATTTTTTCTAGGATATATTTTATGTACTTTGATGAAAAAGTATTTGGAGATGCAATGCTTTTACCACTAATTATATTTTATTACGACAAAAATTCAAGAAAACTGCTTAAACAAGTAAAGGTTAAAATTGTAGTGCACCTACCTGCATTCATGAATCTGTTTGAAACTTTGCAGTTGAAAAGTATAGATTGTAATTGAAATACAAACCTTAACGTGTGTCTTAATGCACCATTGCAGCATTATTTATGTATTTGTTCAATAAAATTGATTGATCATCAAAATTTACGAACAAAATTCTTTGTTAGAGTACCTATATATTTTTAAAACAAATACCAGAAGACCATATTCCCTTGTGTACTATCGAGATTGTTGTGTGTTGTCTTTGTTATGAAATTTGTGTCTGTGTCTCAGTATGTTGAGTTGGGTCAAGTCAATTTGTTCTTATTTTGTGCAACTTACCCACATTTAGATGAATGACATTAAATCAAATATTTGACAATCATGACAAAATAAAACATTGTTCACAGCAACATTGTCAAACAACTAATCATGACAAAATAAAACATTGTTCACAGCAACATTGTCAAACAACTAATATTTGAACTCCTACCACAATTAACACATAGGGAATAAACAAGAAGGGAAATGAAACTGACAAACAAACAATATTTTCAACTATTTCCACAATTAACACATAGGGAATAAACAAGAAGTTAAGGGAACGGCATTGACAAACATAATATTTTGACTCCTCTCACAATTAACTCATAGGAAATAAACAAGAAGGGAATGACCCTGACAAACGAAAATATTTGAACTCTTACCACAAATAAGGTAGATTGACACTAAATACATGGCGCATATCGAAAATCGATTCGAATGCAGAATTGGCTCGACTTAAGCAGAAATGTTCTTCTTTCGGCCTTTTCATTGTTACATCATAATAAATTGACACAATTATATCATTCACTCCTCTGCCAATTACCTCCCTTTTGTGGTAAATATTTTGTATGTTGTAAACTTTTTAATCAAACGGTGACATGCAGATTTTTTTCAGCTAAAAGATAGTGGAAGTATATCTTATAAATACAAAATTAGAGGCTCAGACATTGAGCCTGTATCGCTTACCTGACAAGATACTTCTATGCCATGCATGACCAAAAAAAGATGTATAAAAAAAGATGTTTTTTACCAATTGGGTCTAATGTTTAGTTATGTTCTCCATTAGCACCCATGCTGTTGTCCTATTGAAATGAGTAACCTTTGCAAAGGCCATTCCAATACAGTTAAGTTAAATTTGCTTCAACAGTTTCAGAGAAGAAGATGAAAATGTGATTTTGTCAAGCCTTTGATGATACATGAAAAGCGAGACTTAGGTATGGTGATACCGGCAGCAGCCACAATTGTTCAAGTTTTTCCTTGGGTCTGTTTAACATCAACCACCTGTGCTAGTCTATTGATATTTGCTATGCAGTTACATTAGTATCAGTACAGATCAGTTTCAGTGGCGTTTTATATCTATGCCCCTGCAGTCATACTCCACTAACATTGAAATTTTGCAGCCCCCGATATTTGACATGCATCCTGAGGATTATGCGCATTCAGATGGTGGGCTTGACCCCTCTATCATGCTTCAATCATATGAAGATTTTAGCCAGCAGGTAGTGCACAAAATTTAAAACCTACATTTTGTTATCATGGCTGTTGCTGAAGATCAATGTGCTGATTCATGGAATGCATGGGTAAGGCGAGACATATCCTGTGTCAACAGTTTATTCCAATAAAGTCCAATGTAAAACATATGATCTGCTCTGGCCGCCATGTTTTTTTTTGTCAAATGGGAACAAAAAAAGCAATCTTTATAAAGGACCTTTAGTAAATCATTCCTGTAAAACTTGATTAATTTTGCTACAGGAGGTTCAGACGAGAAGATGAAAATGTCATTTTCCAATAGGGTCCAATGTTATGCTCCGTGCTGGCGGCCATGTTTTTTATCAGATCAGAATGACATGAGCAATCTTTGTAACGGCCCTTCCATACATCATTCCTGTAAAGTTTGGTTGAATTTACTTCAGCATTTCAGAGAAGATGCATGTGATTTTCCCATAGGGTCCAATGTTAAACTATGTTCCGTGCTGGGGGCTTTGTTATTTATCAGATCAGAACAAAATGAGCAATCTTTGTAAATGACCTTAAGTACATCATTCCTGTAAAGTTTGGTTGAATTTGCTTTAGCAGGTTCAGCAGAGAAGATGAAAATCTGATTTTTCCATAGAGTCAATGTTCGGTGCTGATGGCTATGTTTTTTATCGGATCAGAACAAAATGAGCAATCTTTGTAAAGGACCTTAGGAACATAATTACTGTAAAGTTTGGTTGACTTTGCTTTAGGGGTTTTAGAGGAAAAGATGAAAATGTGATTTTTACCATCTGGTCCAATGTTAAACTATGTTCCATTCTGGTGGCCATGTTTTTTATCAGATCAGAACTTGACCTTTAGTAAATCATTCCTGTAAAGTTTGGTTGAATTTGGTTTGGAAGATTCAGAGGAGAAGATGAAAATGTGATTTTACAATAGGGTCCAATGTTAACTATGTTCCGTGCTGGTGGCCATGTTTTTTATTGAATCAGATTAAAATGAGCAATCTTTGTAAAGGACCTTTAGAACATCATTCATCTTACGTTTAGTTGATTTTGCTTCAGCCATTTTAGAGAAGATGAAAATGCGATTTTCTCATAGGGTTCAATATTAAACTATGGTCCGTACTGGCAGTCATGTTTTTATCAGATCGGAACAAAATGAGCAATACTTGTAAAGGACCTTTAGTACATCATTTCTGTAAAGTTTGGTTGAATTTTCTTCAACAGTTTAAGAGGATAAGATGAAAATGAGATTTTCCCATAGGGTCCTATGTTCAGTAACTATGCTCAGTCAGGTAACCATGTTTTTTTATCGGATCTGAACAAAATGAGAAATTTTTGTAAAGGACCTTTAGTACATCATTCCTGTAAAGTTTTGTTGAATTTGCTTCAGAAGTTTCAGAGGAGAAGATGAAAATGTGATTTTTCCCATGGGCTCCAATATTTAACCTAAGTTCCGCACTGGCAGCCATTTTTTTTTTTTATCAGATTAGAACGAAATGAGCAATCTTTGTAAAGGACCTTCAATGCATCATTCCTGTAAAGTTTGGTTGAATTTGCAACATTGAAGTCGGAGAAGATGAAAATGTGAAAGTTAACTGACGACGGAGAGACGCCAGTTGATGGCATTAGCTCACACTGACTCCCTTGGGTAAAAAAAAAATTGGGGTAAAAAACTAGAGGCTCAGAGACTGAGCCTGTATCGCTCACCTGACAAAATGCTTCTATGCCATGCATGACCAAAAAGATGTATTCTACCAGTGAGGTCTAATGTTGAGCTATATTCTCAATTGACACGTCTGTTTTTTGTCTGATCCTATGAAATGAGTAATCTTTGCAAAGGACCTTCAATACATCATTCCAATACAGTTTAGGTAAATTTGCTTGAAAAGTTTCAGAAAAGATAATGAAAAGTATGGTTTTCACATACCACGCTATGATGTTCAACTATGTTATGCACTGGAGGCCATGTTTTTTTTTTGTTGGATCTAAATGAAATGAGCAAATTTTGTAAAGTACCTTCCATACATCATTCCTGTAAAGTTTGGTCGAATTAGCTTCAGCAGTTTCAGAGGAGAAGATTAAAATGTAACTTTTTCCAATAGGTCCAATGTTAAACCTAAGTTCCGCACTGGCGGCCATGTTTTTTCTCTGATTGGAACAAAATGAGCAATCTTTGTAAAGGACCTTTAGCACATCATTCCTGTAAAGTTTGGTTGAATTTGATTCAGTGGTTTCAGAGCAGAAGATGAAAATGTGATTTTCTCATAGGGCCCAATGTTAAAACATGTTCCGTGCTGGCGGCCACGTTTTTTGTCGGATCCGAATGAAATGAGCAATCGTTGTTAAGGACCTTTAGTACATCATTCCTGTAAAGTTTGGTTGAATTTGCTTCTGCGTTTTCAGTGCAGAAGATGAAAATGTGATTTTTCCCATAGGGTCCAATGTTAAACCTAAGTTCCGTGCTGGTGGCCATGTTATTTGTCGGATCGGAACGAAAGCCTTGTAAAGGACCTTCCATACATCATTCCTGTAAAGTTTGGTTGAGTTTGCTTCAATGGTCAGAGGAGAACATGAAAATGTGAAAAGTTTAACGGACGGACGCCAAGTGATGACAATAGCTCACACTGACCCTTTGTGTCAGGTGAGCTAAAAATTACCCGGTAAAAATCTATTTGATATTTATTTCATATAAAAGCTAAACAATAAGCATGTTCTCATGGTTCCCAATTTATTATTTGAAATGATGCTGAAAAATACTGAATTTGGCCTAAAGCCTGATAGAAGGAAAAGATGATCAGTGACATATCATTTTTATTATTATTTTTTTTTTGGAACATACGAGTTAAGACCTAAAAAAATATCTTAAAATCAAAAAAAAAAATTCTGTCTGACATTTTTATTAGATAGAAATTTGCCACAGCTTAAATTGCTGTAGCTATATTGTTATAAATAAGGCCATAATAAAACATATATGTATCATTTTCTAATTTTTTGCCACTACTCTTGGTATATTTACCAAAATAATCAAAGTTCAAATGAAAATATTTTCCGTAGACTTTAGTGTTAATTTCATTCAAATATTAAAGAAATGCCATTTGGGAGTTATGGGCAAATGATTTACCCAAACACACAAACCAATGAAAAGGATTACTTATTTGCATATACGGTGCTTGCTTATTCGGATGACTAATGAACAAACAGAATTTTGATGTATTTACTGATTTACATAAAAATGCATAGGTAAAACTGAGAGTACAATTTGCAGAACCACTTACCATTTACTTCAAACAAAATTTATATTTTTAACTGGTAAAAAGCTTCTGTTGATACTTAATAAAATATTTATATAATAACTCTTTTGATGCAAAATCGAGATTAACTCCCAACCCACGTGTTTTGGTTAATCGATAGCCTCCCCCCCCGCATTATAATTATATATACAGCATTATACAGGTGTTCAGTTAACCAGGTATACTCCATCTGTTTACGACTAAATTTTCTGTTTAAAACAGATTTTATTTCATAGAGGTTAATGGAAAACTTTTTCATCCTTTGTCGTAAAATTATGATAATGCATGGCCTGATGTAGCAAAAAATTAGTTTTCCATTGGTGTATGCCATGTTATCTTTTAACATTTACTAAAACAGATTTTTGGAAAAAAATTTCATTGTGACCTTAACACATAGGAATAAACAAGAAGGGAATGACACTAACAAACAAATAATATTTTAACCCCACACACAATTAGCGCATAGGGAATAGGCAAGAAGGGGATAACACATTCATCAATGTAAATCAAATAAGTTATTTCCAAAGGGTTAAATGATTAAACTGAGGTGACAGCAAATAAGAAGTTAAATCATTCATCTGGGGTGATTGCTGTAATGTTAAAATAGTTATTATCCACTTGGATGTATGAAACGGTTTTAAAAAAAAAACAATGTACAACAATTTCCCATAGAGTGTTATGTAAAACTTTATTCCCCATGGCAGCCATCTTTCATTTCAGATAGTACAAATATATAAAATTTGGTAGATGACTATCAAGTTATCATGCCTAGGAAAGATCAACTTGATACATGAAACGGTTTCAAGAATTAGCGATTTACAACATTTTATCATAGGGTCCAATGTTTGACTATGATTTGCAGTGGCGGCCATCTTGGATTAATTATCAGTACTAAAATCATACATTTGTTATATGACCATCATGTTACCTTGCCTAATTAATATCACCTTGATTTATGAAACAATTTAAAAATATTAGCAATTTATAACATTTTCCCATAGGGTCCAATATCAAACTAAGATCTGCAGTGATTTTCACAACATTTTCCCATAGGTTCCTATGTTAAACTATTTCCCCTCTGAGGGGCCATCTTGAATGAAATGCAAACCGGTCAGACTATGTAGAAATAGTAGTTAAAAATGCTTCACGTGGTTTAAGAGGAGTTATGCTTACAAGGTAATCTGTGCAAATAGAATAAATGAAAAGTCAAACTCTAATTATCTCACCTTCTTGATTCAAGATAATAATTATATTCATTCCTTCATGCACATGTCCATATAGTGTCCTTCCTTTGTGTAAAAGTTTCATCAAAATCCTTTCAGTGGATTAAGAGGAGTTACTCTTACAAGGTAATCTGTGCAGATGGATTCAATGAATAGTCGTATTATCTCCCCTTCCTGGCTTTTTACAATAAGTATATTCCTTTAAAGGGAAAATTCACGATTTTTTACGTGTTGGCTTATTTTGTTCCTTGTAATAAAAAATGCATATATTTCAAGTTTCATTAAAAAATTCATAAAAATAAAGAAGTTATTAAAGAATTTCTATGATATATTTTGACTGTAATTGTAGGTTGTGACATCAAAACCTACTACTGAATCATGGGAAATATCTTTAAGAGTCTGCATCGATACAGATCAGTTTACTTAATTTAAATCGTACAGATGATTTTTGATGTGGCCAAAAATCCAAAATAAAAAGGATGTAAATAAACCCCAAAGGAATTTAAATAATGAAATACTTTTGTCTTTATGAATTTATACGATTGAAATGATTTCATTGAAAGCGCAAATCCTAATTTGGTATATTAAAGGATGTACTATATCATTTTGATATACTTAGCTATTTATATATTTATATGACATAAAAGTTTTTTATTTTCTCTCTTTTTTTAACTGTTACGTTATTCTTTAATATCATTTGTTCACTAATTAATTTTTGACATTGACAAGCAGCAAGTAATCTTTGATGTCCATGATCTCTCGCACACAGGTGACACAGATTTTAACACCTGTGTCCCCTCAGGTGTTGCGTAATAATTTCTAAGCCAATTTGCAAATCTTTACATGATTACCTGTACAATGTTTGACAGAAATTACATCAATAGAAACAATATACTGAGGCTATAATTGCACGTGGGTGCACGTTTGGTTGTAGACAATATGGGATGGNTCTTCAAAATATCAAAAAATGTGTCCTTCATAAGAGATAAGTAAAATATTGAAAAGAAGAGGGTTAATAATTGACAATGATGAGTCAAGATATTCTAATTAAAAAAAACAAGTAGAACTGTATAAAGTTTGACCAATGTGTTATATAAAAGGGGAAATCTAATAAATGTTAAAGTGTTTTTTTATAAATAGAAATCATATTAAAAATTTATTGCGTTACTATTCAAATGAAAAAAATACAAGCATATATACCGGTACAGACATCATTCACAATGTCGCACAGTCTTGAATATACATACATTTATACGATTGGTGAGCCCAAGAGTCGTATAAAAAATAATTTGCTTAGACTTTTATTTACTATTGGTTTTAGGCACCTAAACTCCATTTCATTTAAAAAAAAGCTTTTTATCTTGAATGATTTCTCATTACTAAATCTGTAAGATTGTAAAATTTTATTATTGATCTAAAAAAATTTACATCTACACAAAACCGAAAAAAATATTTCGTGCTAATTGCCTGACACGGAATACATATCTAAAATATGAAAATAGTTTGTCTTTTATGCCTAAACCCGTATTCTACACCTCCTGGTTAACAAATACTGTAATTTTGTGTTTTTGTACTTCCGCACATGCATAATTCATTTATTATATATATTTATCTTCTCTGTAACTAAGCTTAGTTCACAAGAATAAATATATTTATATTCATATTCATTAACAAATATGTGCGAATTAGTGGGTCCACTAGAAATAAAGAAAAGAATATGAGAAATACACAAAATGCTTTAAAAATGTAAGGGATACAAGATAGAGAATGTGTTAATGATATAAACCATAACAAAGTAATGTTTTTCTGTGAAATACAAGCCATGTATACGTACTAATGATAGTGTACTAAGCACTGCTCGCTATAGTTGAAAAGTATTTGGGCTGTCATCAGAATATTGAGATAAATTGGCAAAGTTTGTTCCTTTCCTGGGCACATCTATTTTCTTTTGGGATTCGAAACTAGAGATGTTTTTTTTTTAATTGCATGCCTCCAAGGTTAAGTAACATTGTGTGATGGATAAACATCATATCTTTCTTTCGCTTATGACGACTGTATGCAATTTTTTGTGAATTAGTGTTTGGATGAGAGAGAGGGACCAAAGTATAAACCATGCTAATACTTCCTGTCATGGTCACAGGTAAGTACATGCTTGTTAATTGGGGTTAATAAAAAGGTTTGTTGTTTGTTGGACAACAATTTATCAAAAATTTAGCTGTCGGAGTGTCTAATTATCCCGGCCAATATTATTTCAATTATTTGTATAGCAGTCTGCTCGTCAGAACATAGATTTATTATATCTATGGTCAGAATTTCGCATTGCACCCTTTTTGATATTTTCAAATAATTTTTTAAAATAAAATGTTGGTTTTGTACCTAGATGTGATCAAAATATCGAAACAAGACCAGGAAAAATATATAATACGCTTATGTCATACAATCATTTAGTTAGAAAACCGTCTGCTTCACATTGATAAAGAATGTACATGATGGCAACGGTAAGGTCATTAGACATATCTTGACAATTTTTATCCAGAGGATGGCAAAATGGCGACCCGCACAACGAAGTCAATCACATCGAAATATCGATCTCATGCACTTATCCTTTGGAATAAAACATTCATATAGATGTATACTGGTTCATTTATACAAATGGAAAATAATATCAAATTTTAATTTTTTTGCGAATTTTCCCTTTAAGCACATTTCCGTATAATGTCCTTCCTTTGTGTAAAGTTTCATCAAAATCATTCAAGTGATTTCAGAGGAGTTGGGCTTACAGATTGAATAAATGCAAAGTCAAGGCCAAATTATCTCCCTTTCATGGTTTTGGACAATTATGATATTCCTTCATTAACATCTCCATATAATGTCGTTCCTTTGTATAATGTTTCATCAAAATCCTTCCAGTGCTTTTAAATAATAAGTGTTGCACGCACAAGGTAATCTATGTATATGCAATCAATGAAAAGTCAAGGTCGAATTATCTCCCCTTCCTGGTTTTGGACAATAATTACATTCCTTCATGCACATATCCATACAGTGTCCTTCCTCTATATAGAGTTTCATCAAAATTCTTCAAGTGGTTTAAGCTGAGAGGTACATAAATAAGTGCCTCAATCAGTGAACGTTAGAACGTAAAATCATTTGAATTTTCTTCGTTTCAAACTGTATCATACAGTTGCTGATACGTAAATAGCAAAGTTTTCGGATTTTGATGAAATTTCACATACAAGTGCACAAAATGAAGCTGAATTTCAAAGTGAAATAAAATCTGTTTTTATGTTTGAAATATGATGGAATGAAAAATAAACCAGTTATTTTGTATTCATGTAGAATCTATGCAAAGCTTCAAGAAAAATAGTATAATAATCTTCTTTAAATTGTGCATTTATGAAAACGTATGCTAGAATTTTTTTACAAAAACGATATGTTTTTAACAATGATATTCCCATTTTAATGGTGTAAATTTTATATAGGGTCACCAAATTCATTTCGCTGGTATGAATAGTTGAACATAGAATAAGTACACCTAAAATGGGTTCTTTTTGATAAAACTGGCTGTCAAATTAGCAACATCGTTGATAAGAGTTATGATTTTAGGTGTGATTTGAAAAATGGACCAATTTTCAGCAATCGATACCACGAAAACAAACTTGGTGATCATACAAAAAAATTATATCAATAAAACGAAAATTTCTTTAGCAAAACAATATCAGTTTTTCATAAAAATTGCAGGATCCAGTTTGAAACAACGATAATTTAAAGTGAAAATTGAAATTATTTTACGTTCAATTTAAAGCAAATATAACATTCACCTATAGTGGCCCTTATTTACGTACCTCTCACCTTAAGAGGAGTTGTACTTACAAGAAGTGTGGACAGAGAGACAGACAGACAGACAGAAAAGGGTCATTCCTGTATACCCATAAACTTCATTAGCAGGTTGTATAAAAATGAAAATTGATTAATTACTCTGTGAAAAATAATTCAGTGTCCCTTTCGACGTTGATATAGATTGACAAAGTTAAACTTTTTGTTAGATAAACATTGGGTTACAGTTAAAGTTTCCGAAAAAAGTAAGGGGATGGTACAACAATAGATGTAAAAACGGTATATACACCACATCTGATGCTTTAGTTTTATATACACCACATCTGATGCTTTAGTTTATCAAAGTCTCTGATTGGAATGAAATATTTCCCACTTATATATGCCATGAAAACTGTTGATAGAAAGTCAAACAGACCCTAAAAATCTTACACAAACTGTAAATGAATCATCTTAAATAAAAGAGAAATTAGTGGGGGGAAATAAACCATTAGGTCTCAATATTTTAATGTTTGAGAAAAAAAACAACAATCAATGACAATTTATTTTGATTCTTCATATTGTAACCTTGGAAACAAAACATTAACAGGTTTTCCTAATTTTTTATCCCTAGTTTCATTACTACTGAAACTTATATGTTTAATCATTCGTTCATCTTTAGGAATTCCTAATCTGTCCAATAAAACACTACTTATTTGTGGAATTATAGGCTGTAGTAGGATACCATTTACATGTAATGTTTCAAACACTATATGTAACAAACACTTCAGATGTTCATGTGTATCCAATGTTTTTGTCAGCTCCCATGCTTGGTGATCATTTACAAGTCCATTTGCCCATCGGAAATAAGACTGTGTACACTCTATTACTTTATATATATTGTAGTCTAGGTAAAACTTATCAACTATATCTGAAAATATAAATGGAACAAGCATAAGCACGCTAGGGGCCTTCTTGATCTCGCTTGAGGGGGTGAATATTGTTCACCTCTAGTTGAAGACCTTCAGGTGACATCCAAGATGTAGACAGGAATAAAAGCCCTGTCCTTGATAAATTGGAGTTTTCTTTGTATCGTGTGCGTTTTTGTCACATGTACATTCACTCCATATCCTTTCATTTTTCCAATAAGTTACACTTTACAAAGAATAAGCTGCAATGTCCCTTTATTATTTATTCCTAATCTGTCTGTATAAACTGAACAAAGTCTGTTTAAACAGGTTTCACACATATCATACCCAGATCTTCATAGATTAATTGTACATTAAGTCAATGGTAAACCTCCATCTCAGAAATAATTGTTAATAAGGAGATATTATTTTAGACCAATAACATACCATGATTAGTGATAATTCTAATTCTGTAGATAAATATTTCCAGTCTTATATCTCTTCGGTGCAGATAAAAACAAAATTCTGGATACCAGAAACATGAAACGTCTATAAAGAACAATAACAAAATGTATATTTCTACATAGAAGATATCTGAACCCTCCAAACCATATAATTTGAAATCTAATGCAAGCAGGTACAAGCACATTTGTATTTGTTGGACCAAAATTTCACAACACAATAATCATCCTTAGTCTTTTATTCTATTTAAGAGAAAAAGTGACTAACAAAACAAAGGAGTAAAATTTTCTAATATAATTCCATAATGTCACTACAATGTAATAAATGTAATCAATGATAAAATATAGTCACTAACATTGTTTCAAGTTTATTATGTATGTTTCTCACATTGAGATAGGTAAATTTTCACATTTTAAAGTTCGAGGTTTACCGGAGAACTTTAAAATGTGAAAATTTAACTATCGAGATGTGAGAAATTATCGTAATAAACCGGAAAACAATGTTAGAGATTGTTTCTCTAATTTCTACTCAATTTATTTGAAGTAAAGCAATCTCTGTAGTCTCCAGTCTCAAGTATGCAGCCATTTTGTTGCTTTCATCGTTGCCATGTGTATCACTGTGCCATTCATTGAAAGGGGTGTTGAATATAATATTTTTGATAAAAATGACATATTATCAATAAATTGAGTTATCTTAGTCATAAAAATGCAAAAACCGTTTCACTAGACAATGATGCAGGTGTTCATTTTATCAACATCCAGTTGCACTATTTCTAGAAACTGACACGAGACATTTACATGATTGACCAATCGCCAACTGAGATAAAAAAAAACACCCATGTTGATTATTATTTCGATAACCAACTAGTCAGGAGGTGTTTAAATTTGCTAGAAATTCGAGAAAAAGTTTGCCTCATTATGGCACATGGTCAGAGAAGTCTTATTTTTCCTTGATGCTAAAGTACCAACAAGGGTTGCATTCATATACAGGTTAAATAATCCATAAGGATATGAACTCAGATCTTAACTTGAATGTAAATCGTTCATGTGGAAAATATGACCTAATTTTGCCTGAATGCTGACCAAAGATGCATGCATGTATGCAAGGTTAGATGATCCTGCCATGTACAGTAAATGAGATATGAACTCAAACGTAAACTTGAATTTAAGTAAATTATGCCGAAATGTAGGTCAAAATGATATTCTTTTGCCTGGATGCTGAACTTCCGCCAAAGGATGCATTCAAATGCAAATTAAGTTATACAATCCTACCATGTACACTTATTAAGATATGAACTCGGACATAAACTTAGATGTAAGTCAATCATGCTGAAAATGTACGTAAAAGTGACCTAATTTTGCCTGAAACTGACCTATTGTCAATGATGCATGCACATACAAGGGTAGATGATCCTATCATATACAGTAACTGAGATTTAAAATCAGAGGTAAATTTGTTTGTAAGTAAATCATGCAGAAAATATAGGTCGAAGTTATCTTTTTTTGCCCGAATGCTGAATGACGGCCAAAAGATGCATGCAAGTGTAAAGTCAGACGATCCTACCATGTACACTTAATGAGATATTAACTTGGACATAAGCTTTAATGTAAGTCAATCGTGCAGAAATATAGGTCAAAGTGACCTTTTTCACTGTATGCTTACCTACAACCAAAGATGCATGCACATGCAAGGACAGATGATCCTACAATGTAAAATAACTAAGATAAACACACTCGGTCCTTAACTTGAATATAAGTCAATTATATGGAAAATGGAGGTGAAAGTGTCCCTATTTTGCCTGGATGCTGATCTACTGCCAAAAATACATGCACATGCAAGATGATCCTACCATGTACAGTAATAGATATAAACTTGAACGTAAACTTGAATTTAAGTCAATCATACAAAAAATGGAGGTCAAAGTGAACTAATTTTGCCTGGATTCTGCCCTACTGTCAATGATGCGTGCACATGCAAGGTTAGATGATCTTAACATGTACAGTAATAAAGATATAAACTTGAACGTAAACTTGAATTAAAGTCAATCATGCAAAAAATGGAGGTCAAAGTGAACTAATTTTGCCTGGATTCTGCCCTACTGTCAATGATGCGTGCACATGTAAGGTTAGATGATCCTACCATGTACAGTAACTAAGGTATAAACTCTGACCTAAAATTATTATAAATATAAGGCAATCAAACAGAAAATATGCCCAAGAGACTTAACTTTCCTGGAACCAAAGTCAAGTGTACATGCTGAAAATTTCATACTATCTATCTCATATCTATGCCATGAAAATTTAGGCATTGACCAATCAAATGAGACCTCACTTGTAGTGTTGTATTAAAATTACTCATATTTTTACCTGGCAAATCTTGAAGAGACCTGTACATATCTTGGTCATGACCAGAAAATTTCTTTTGTAAAAGTTCTCTGTTCAAGGCTGGATATATCTCACTCCTGTTTATCTTTCGACTTGTACAGCGATTTAATAGATTTCCTAATGTATTACATAAATCATTGTTCAAGTAATTGACTGCTACCTTATCAATATAATCTGAAATACACAAAAGATTTCCTAGTGTATTACATGAATCATTGTCCAAGTAATCAACTACTACCTTATCAATATAATCTGAAATACACAAAAGATTCCCTAGTGTATTACATAAATCATTGTTCAAGTAATCAACAGCTACCTTATCAATATAATCTGAAAAAGTTATATTTCAATTCATAATATGTTTTTCATAACATCATTGAAGAATAACATTGAGTAAGCAATATTTTTTTCTTCCCAAATTATTTCAGCTTGAGTCCGGAAAGAAGGGATGAAGTTTTCCCATCAGGTCAACATCTGAATAAGGTATGATGTGAATACAAGTGTGGACCCAAATTGATGTCTCGCCTGTCCCTTCATGGCACAAAATTGATGTGAATTCTCAAACTGACTAAATCAGAAAACTAAACATATTCGCTAGACTGTGAAATTAGGGTAAGTGACAAAAGCAATAGAGCAGACTGTCATGAATCACCAAAAATGAAAATATCAGTGACCACTGATAGATACTGAAAAACCAAACATGTTCATTAGACCGTGAAAATGAGGTCAAGGGCTAAAGCCAAACAGCGGGCTGTCATGTTCCATTAAGACAAACCCAAATACCAAATATTATTGACCTTACATTAATAGATACTGGGAAACTTAACATGATCACTGGACCATGAAATTGAGGTCACAGACAAAAGCCATATAGCAGACTGTCATGTACTA
>MJUU01016225.1:84430-96897 GCA_002080025.1 Modiolus philippinarum | reverse complement strand
CGGAATGGGTCCAATTTCTATATCCCGGGACCCTCGGGGTCAGCCTCCGTTTAGGAGGTGTCACACCCCGCAAGCCGGAGATACTGGGTCCTATTTCTATATCCCGGGGTTCCCTCGGGGTCCTCTGTTAGGATGGCTCATACTCCAAGCTCAGAGGATGCTGCGGACCTATTCTTCAGCCGGGACCGCGCACGGCGGAAAGATGGGTCGAAGAGTGCTCGCCGCTTAACTGCCGGCTACCTCAAGGAGCCTAATCTGCTGGTAAAACACTGTCGCACTACGGAATAAAGATCAAACTCAAAACTCCCCAAAGGGTTTGGTAAAGAATTATCATAGATTTCAGTAGACATCGGCAGTATCAGTGAGAGGCCAGTATACCTGTAATATCTTCAGGTCATTGGATTCCAAAGCCAATTTAACGGAATCATGAAGAATATCCTGTCAATATCCCCTATTACGTAAAGAATGTTAGTTACGTCCCAGTTTTTCTGGATTTTTTATCAGTTTTTGACATTTTTAACAACATTTCCATAAAAACGAGGGTGAGAAATGTCCTTAGTAATAAGCTGTTTGCGAGTCAAATCTTCATATCTTATATAAAACGTCTTAAAGGTGTTAATCAATTTATGAAATCTGTAACCTTGTTGTAAAAGTTTGGATGTGATAGTAAGGTTACACTCATTAATGTCGTAAAGAGTAAAACAGACGCGTGAGAATCGTACTAGTTGTGATATATACACCCCGTATGATGGAGCTACAGGAACGTCGCCATCAAGAAAAAGGAAATTAGTAATTGTGAAATCAAAATCATCCCTTTTATCATAAATTTTAGTTTGAATTATGCCAGAGTCAATGATGATAGTAAGACAAATCGAGAGGACCGGAAGACTGTTGTTAAATTAGAGAAAGACGAAACTGACTTTAAAGAGCATCCGTAGTTCTAATTGACTTAACTTAAATATAGTTTAAATTTAGTTTCTGCATATACGCATTTCGACAATTTATGTCTCATCAGTGTAGATCAAACCAATTTATTTTGAATACAAAAAATACCGAAGTTGCATAAAAAACAGTAAATTTCGTTATGCTGTACACGTGTTTCAAGGAGTAACCTCTCATGGAAATCCATGAACCGAAATTTGTTTAAAAGCTGATAGAGAACAAATTACCAATAGGATCTAAATAGGAAACCAAAATCAGCGAAATGAAAAAAAGGAATATTCACCCACCCAATAGACAATCGCTTCAAGGAGATTTAACAATAATTCCAAATAATATACAAGGCATTCATTCGTCTGAATATATCAAAAATTAAAGAGGTTCTGGCATATTTTCACATCAAACATTAGGCAGTAAGTATGAACTTGCTATGAGAATTCTTGCATTACGTATTGGATGAAGCATTTAATTTTCCAAAAGGGGGTAGAAGAGATTGCAGACCTGATAAATATTTTCTACGTTGGTTCAAGATTTGGTCAGATTCTGAACAGCAGGTTGAGACTTGGAAGTAGTTCTCTAAACGAACACCTTTTCAGTCGCAACCTAGTAGATTCTCCAAATTGTACTTGTGGACAAATTGAAACGACTGTCCATTTCTTACTTAATTGCCCAAATTATCTCAATATACATAACGAATTGATTTTTACGATAAACTGTACACGAAATATAAACTCGAAACTTCTTTTATTTGGTTCAGATACACTAAATTTAGATCAAAATAGGGAGATTTTCCTTAAAGTTCAAAAATACATTATAAAAAGCAAGACATTTATCACGTGAAATAGACTAAATTGCTTTTACTTAATTTTTGACTCATTTCATCCATACAGTGTCGTGCATTTTTTTTTTCTTTGTTATCTTTTTCCTTCTTATGGTATACTATTATATGTAACCATCACGTTCATGCTTATTTCATTTATAATTATTTATCAAAGTCGTTTTTAAGGAGACAGATTTATTTAAGCTGATTCCAGCTCGTTTCTGAATCCTAATTAACTGTTAATGCTTATTATGTTTGATGTATGCTTGTATATGTGTCATGAATTTAAATAAATATGTTTAAATGAACTAAATATTTGCAAAGAAATGATTTTTTTTCATAACGATCTCTGTATATATGAAATGATGAAATGGCAAGAGGATGTATGGGAAAAAGGTGTTCCGACTTTCAGTGAGGATAGACCTCGAGAGTCAGCAGGAGAATGTGAAGAAACAAAAGTTGTTAGATCATGTTTTGTTGAACGGTTGGTTTAATTTTGATTAAAATTTAATTGTCAATTGACTTTAAGTGACTTTTGTGAATTGTTTTTGGAACAATTATCAAAGTACAAGACGAATGCATTGTTGACGGAGACAAAAGGATTATGGAATTATACATAGAATAATTTGAAAAGATGTGCAATCTCCTTGAATATTGTTTATATGATGCACTTATGCAATAAAACAGATATATGTTTGAAGAGTCAGTACAAAAAGTTAACATCTATCATGTTTTTTATTGACTATGGAAGGCAGTGCAAATTGTAAACACCAGTTCTTATCAACTTTCAAGTTAACTTATAGACTTAGTTCACTTAAAGACTTAGTTCATAAATACAATGCAACCTGTAAACATCTAATCAAGGCTGGTATTTCACATCCCTTATTTTACGGTAATGTTTAACATAAGAGTAAAAAATACTTAAACTCGCCCAACAAACTTATAAAACCTTTAAATCGTCAAATTCATCTAATGCATAAGGGTTATAATTACGGTATTGTCGTCAAGTCATTACGTATGGCCTTCTTTGGTATTAACATTGATTTTTTGATAGGGTCTTTGCATTTTAACTTAACACATTCTAAATTTCTAAAATGACACTGGTTATGTATTCCGGTATATGCATGAAATCATTACCCTAAACTCCTCACAGGAAGGAATCTTGGTGGAAGCTGTATACTGGGGTACATAACTTACTTTGTCAGTTGGTAATGGGTCTGGAGCTGGCATGTCAGTTAACTGCGATTTCATGTTTGTGTCCGTATATTTAGTTCTTTCAGTTCCATTTTTCACAATTGACTCAGTCCTGTTGCCAACTGAATTTTACTGTTGTTACGATTGTTTTTTGATTTATCACATTGGCTGTAGGGGAAGGTTTGGGCCCAATAAAACTAGTTTAACCCCGCCGCAGCAGGTTTGCGCCTGTCCTAAGTCAGGAAATTTATTAAGCCTTTGTGTATCTTGTCTTTTTTCTAGTTAGTTTACTTTATGTCTATAGGAGTCTAGGATGTTGTTTATTTCGCTGAACTTGATTACTCTTTATTCAGGGGCCGACTCCGACCTACCGTTGGGTGTGGGGTGTTCTCACCGTTATGGTGGCATCGAGTTCTTATTACTCCCCTTTGGGTCGTTGTCCTTTTGACACATTCCCCGTTTCCCTTCTTTTTTCTATTAAATTGATATAATACTTACAAGCCAATTAATATATTTACAATGCAATTAATATTAATAGAACAATCAAAGTTTATTAAAGTCACATAGGAGCTTAAACAACACTTGCATCTCTTTAATGGATTAAATTTAAGTTAGATCAAAGGATTAACAGTCAATGAAGCCACAATAAACTGGTTGTGCCACCATGGTCAGCAGTCATTTGTGATAACAATGGCTTTAAATATTTTACGAAAGGATATGGAGTAAATGAACATGAGACCATAACACATGTGTTTACTACAACTGCAATAATTTTAATGAGCTGTATGGCCATTTCGGAAATTAATTTCTCATCAGAAGCACTAGAACCCAAACAAAGGAAATCCATATTTTCAAAAAATGTTTAAAATGCATGAAACCAAACGAAATCCGAATAATCAGTAATATCAAATATAGCTAAGGACAAAACTACGATGGAGGGAGTTAATCCTTAGGTTTTAGAATTTACATAAATTTAGTTAATAGTAATTGAATTAAGTGTACACATGAGATATTATCTCATGTACAAGTACACCATATCTAAGAAAAATAAAGAGCATACATCTCTACCACGGGGTAGACACATCTAAACACAGATTAACGTATATCAGCATGAAGAGGAATCTGCGCATTCATAACAAAGTTAGAGCCCAGGTGGAACATCTACAAAGGTATGACAGTGGTATCTTGAGCCCAGGTGGAACATTTACAAAGGTATGGCAGTGGTATCTTGAGCCTAGATGGAACATCTACAAAGGTATGGCAGAGGTATCTTGAGCCCAGATGGAACATCTACAAAGGTATTGCAGTGGTATCTTACTGTAACACTGTTTTATTGTTTTAATTGTTACTAATATGGGTATATATAAATTTAAATCACACAAACAATTTCTTTTTGCAGAAAGAAAATTTAAAGAATATGTTCCAACATACTTGACTTGGGCAGCATGCGAAGAAAATATATGGAATGAATAAGAAGCTGTATTCAAAGTATTCAATAATGGAAAGATAAAGGAACAGAAATCCAAGGATAAACTAACGCAACACCCCTTCTTTTTCTTCTTTCGTGTCAAAGAGAAATGCAAACAAAAATCATTACTGAGGAAATTAGTCAAACGGGGAAATATCTAAACTCAAATGACTTTGTTATAATACTTAAAAATACATGCATTGTCAATGATGAATATGCGAATGACTCTGTTGACTTTGTTTTTTTTTACCACTGATTTCAGCAATATTGCAGATACATCATTGGGTCAGTTTTAGTGGCTTAGGAAGCCGGAAATTTTATTTGGTTGAAAGTTCTACTCTGAAGATCAACAGTATGATTTAAAATGTAAATTCAAATGTGTGCAATATTTGAAGGTACACTCCATTTCTTTTTTTTTCTTTTTTTTAAAGAAAGGATTATTCAAAATTTTGGAAATCTGTTTTCGCAATCTTCAATGAATACAATCATCTTGAGAACTACAAACAATTTTAACAAGACCTCGGAAAAAAAGATTAAAGAAGATTACTAAAAATAGCGAAAAAGAAGAAACCGGTAGAATCCTTCCCATGAAAAACTCTTGAACAATGGAGCTTCCTGCCAAACACAGGTACCCAGCAGAGAGAGGAATTAAAAATAAAACAAAAACTAGCAGTACGACACAGAGAAGAATCAAAGTGCTTGAAGCACTAAAAGGTATCTTTGCTACTATTGTACCTGCTCTCTTTTGGGTTCAGTGCCTGTGCACAAACTGGACATTAATTTATCAGTATAAAGTAATATATGACCATTAATTACATTCAATATTGGATGAAATGTCTACTTCTTTCTTTAGATACATTTGTATGACACAAGAAAACTCTTAAATTACAACAAATTTCAGCAGTGAACATAACTTGTTTTTCTGTCCTTTTAATATCAACACTATTTAACAATAATGCCGTGTTTATTTTTGTAATGACTGCAACCAATAGTGTAGGTCTAACTGATTTTTTTCTTAAATCTTGTCACAAGGAAATTTTAGACTACTTAAAATTTGTTCAGTATCTGAATCGTATGTAGTGAGGCGAGACTGATATAAGCCTAGGCTTTTTTAATGTTAATTATTAATGGAAGCAGTTAAGAAGTATCTGCACATGCACAGGCTTTTTCTTTAACAAACACTGGAACTGAGAATTTCTTTCATTTCCATGAACGAAGGATGTGATTGGAGCACATAAATTATCTCATTTTGTGAGGTATTGAATTAAACAACTCCGACATGAAGACATGCAGTCTAATAACAAAACACAAATTTTACTTCAAAAACTGTTATTATTTATTTCAATGTCAACAAAAAAAAGTATTGTAAAAATATCCCATGAAATTGTTTCAAACATTAACATACAGAATTTACGAAATATTACAACAATTTAGTGTGATTTCAGTGTTAGCAGATATAATAGAAAATTATACAAGGGAGGTAATTAGTGGCATTAATAAATAAGATCCAATTAAAAAAATAAATAGGTTGATGTCAATGCTGATTAATTGCTATAAAAACAACAACAACTACCCTAATGACTGTCTCAATCATCACTAATTAATAAGTCTAATATGATAAGTCAACTGCAGAGCAACAAATAAGTTCCGTTTTTGTGTGATTACGCAAATAAAATCAATGAAAACCCAATGTATTCTCTTTAACATGCGTCTAATAACCCAATTTAAATCCGACATAACCCAAATATTTCTGAAACATTGAGTTTTCACCCAATTCTATCATGGAGAGTTGCGTATTTCACCCTACTGTCACGTTAGAACTTGTGAGAGATCGCGGTAGCCAACTCTTCATGGTTTAGCAAAACCGATAAATTGAACTGTGTCCCTGTCGTTTGATCGTTTGATTCCAGGTATCAAAAGTAAATGGACCGAAAATGGAGAAAGGAGTTTATTACTTCGGGTTTTTAAGTAAAAAAAACCACTACGGCTTGACCTTGCAAATATGCAGTTTATTCATAAAACTGGAAATAAAACATACCTATTTCCGAAATTTGACAATCAGTGTTAAAGGAAGGAAGCTCTCGATAAAGCGCACAGTTGATATAGGTCGCTTTCATAACAATGCTGCCTGGCGCTTTCATAACAATGTTGCCAGGCGCATCATCCGGTGGTGATAAAGGGATTGCCCTGTCTATGCTGGGTAGTCGATCATAATACGAAAATAAACAATGAAACGATACGAAGTAAATGCATAGGAGACAAAGGAAAGCCTGAACACAACCTTTTGGAGACAAAAACTCACTCTCTAGGGGATATAAAACTATATTTCTTGTACAAGAGAAGACCCATTGGGGCCCAGTGGCAGTAAAAACTCGGTGCCCTAGATTGTTATTCCTTCTGAAAGTCTTTCTTCTTGAATTATATTTTATTTGAATTGATTAATTTGACCCCTCAGGAGAGCAGACTCACTAACGGTCGGATGGAAGACTTAATTTCCTGCCCCTACCAATTTTTCCCATTTTCAGGTGGCAGTCGGATGGACAGGCTGTATAATATGTAATGCATAACCGACAAACTGTAAGGAGAAAAACTACACCCAATGCAGTATAAAGGCCCTTCTATATTTCTGGAACAAGAGCATACAAAAAAAAGAGTCGTATTGAAGGCTTAACTTTCTGCCCCTACCCATTTCCTCAGTTTCCAGTTTCAGTAAAAAAGAACTTGTTGCCTAATTTCTCCTTCATATTTTTCTTCTATTACTTTTTCAATTGGTTAGCTTGTTCTCTTCCTTACGTAGCTGAAATATTTGTCAATTAACGTAAAAAGTAATCAATCAATGAAAACAATGAAGTAGAAAAACAAGATGGATAAAATTGATATGATCTTCAGCATGGCCGAAATGTCCTGCTATCTAACAATGACGGTACTTAATATGACCCTTTTCAATGGTGCATATTTACACTCTAAAGCCTGGTAATTGATCCTTTTGATAGATGATAACAATTTCTAACAATGATTAAACATGGAATTTTTATTATCTAATATATAAAACCCAATATACTGCAGCTCTGAGGGGTTGAAAACCCAATTCATTTTAAATGTTAGGGATGAACAAAAATGGCTTTACCTTGGAAATGTTTATGGCCAGACTTCACTAAATATTTTCCACATTAATGTAATTTTATTCAAATTTGGACAAGCATACGGCTTTGCGCAGTAAAACAAGACAGCTATTTTTATTTTGATAAGTACTTTTTTTTGACTAGCCAGCATCCGATTGGTTGATTTAGTAGAGTCTAACCTTAATAGGTGATTAAATGTTTTAAAAGTTCAATTATTGGTCTTAATCATGTAGCTTAATCAATATCCAATTTGAAAACGCCAATAAAATGTGCCTTCTGTCTCTTGAAAACAAAGACATCTCTTCTTTTTTGTAGCTTATCCATGTTTGCAAATAAAGGGGTCAACTTTAAAGTCATCCCAAAAATCCTGAATCGCCTGTTGATACGGATTTTTGAGGTCTCTCTTCATTGGTATTTGGTTAATTGATTGATTGATGTTTTACGCCAACTTCAGCAATATTTCAGATATATTCAGCTATGTTCAGAGTATATTGAACAATTTTAATAAATACATAAAATATTAATATTAAACCATATAGCTTTATACAAGTAAAACAGATGTGTAAAATGTTAAAAAAACATGATAGTAAATAATAATAAGAGTTTATTTTTGGTTTAACAATAACAATATTAGAAACTTGTTTAAAATTGATCCATTTAAATTTTACTTAATAAATTGATTGCTTTGAAAAATTGAACGATTTTGTCGCCAGCGACGTTTGTAAATAGGTCTTTAAGACAATCAGCAGAATAAAAATCACGCCTGATATCGGCAACATCTATACATTCAATTAAAACATGTTGAATTTGGTATTTGGTTAAAAGGAGTGTTTTTAATTTGGACTTGTACACTCTTCTTGAGCCACTTGATTTTTTTACCTATATCATCGGCACCTATTTGGCAGGTTTCTCGCTTCTTTTACAACTCTGAGGAGTTTGGCTTGTTTCTTCAGGAACCTGAAAATTGTGAAAATTAGTTAATAAATAGCTGAGGTGTATTTCAAAATCTTGTCTGAACTATTTGATAACTACAGAATCTAAGAAGCTGTTTAAGAGGACATGTGCAGACATGGTTCCTCCCTTTTTTCCCGGAAATATTCAGAGACGAATTACACCCCCCATTCAAACTTTCCGAAAACGACCCTATTCTTTCATGTTTTACAGTAAAGAAGACTCCGAACTGATATGATCGAGACATATAAAATTCTAAACCATATTGATAAGGTGGATCAAAAAATTTTCCCAGTCCGAGACAAAATTACAAGAGGTCATAAATATAAGAATTACAAGAAGAATAATCGTACTAACAGAAGGAAATATAGCTTTTCACAAAGAATAGATGAGAACTGAAATAAATTACCAAATAATATTGTCCAAGTCAGTAGTTTAAATATTTTTAAAAGTCGATTAAATGACCGCCGTGCTTATGAATAGGCCCGCAGCATCCTCTGAGCTTGGAGTAACAGTGGACCCTGAGGGAACCCCGGGATATTCAAATAGGACCTAGTATCTCCGGCTTGCGGGGTATGACCCCTCCTAAATGGGGCTGACCCAAAGAGAACCCAGGGATATAGAAATAGGATGAATAAATACACAACCCATCTTTCGGATGTAAACTCAGGTCCACATGTTGGAAGAAATGCCACGTTCCCTGCACGCTATAGAACCCTTGTAGCAAGCTCTTTTTTGAGTGGTCCGTAGATGATCGGGTCGTATACTAGTGTCACATTCAATCAACATCAAAGCAGCCGTTCCAGGGGGACATGCGCTGACAAGATACATGGACCAACAGACAGCGGACAAACACATAAATACATTAGAGTATCACTGACTAAAAACTGTTAAAATAGGCCTAAATATATGTTACTGAAGCCTCTTACGCCAAATCTACCTACACGAAAAAAAAATGGTAGGGAGATCTTCCTACTAGAGACAATTTTTTGTAAGGAGATCTCCCTACTTTGGATTTTCAAAGGCTGACAGGTTTGCCTTTTACTGGAATCTATTGTATGCTAGAAAATTTCTTTCTTCAGTTTCGCAAGTGGCATCGAATTCATTCAATTAATGGTCATCTTAGGTTAGAGAAAAGTTATTTTTGTATTTCAAAGATTCAAATAACTGTAAATCCTTTACAGTTTGTCTGCATTTGGTCTGGCTTTCATATTAGGCCTGACATCATTTCCAGTAGTTTCTTCCGTAACATGGTACGTGTACTTGTCAATAATTCAGACTTCCATTCACTATCATAGGTTGTTTAGGTTGTCTATATCTAGTGTATACAAGATGCTGTGTCTCAGTTGTTAGAGAATTTCATTGAAAGGAATGTTATCATCCAGATTATCACGTAATTTTCTGGACGGTGTAATATGTTGGGTAAAGAGTGCAGTGTGTATTACTTGTGTTTTGTTTAGATAGTTTTCACTGTAACATAATACCTTACCTTTTTCTCCCCTTAATAATTCTTCTCTTTTTTACTTGACTTTTTCACACTGACACTCTAGCCATACATGTAGGTAAAATGCTAAAAATGAATACATGCGTGTTGTTCTGAGTATTATTTTGTAAGTTAGTCTTGTAAGGATTATTGTGTTAGTAAATGAAAATACATTAATTCACAAAGAACTTCATTTGCGTTGTGTCGCAGGTACGTATGCAAGCCAGGAAACGTGCAGTATGTTACAACAGAGAAAGCAATTCATTCATTGATCCCTGTCCTCATAATTTCTGCAGTGTCTCCAGTAATCGTTTACTTTGAATGGGGTGGCGATGGTCTCCTTGCCGTATGGATATTGCAAATGTTTGATCCCTTGTAAACTGACTGAAAAAAAGATTTCAAATGGATAATAAAGATGTCTTCTATTGCTTATGTTGGATCCATTGCAAATTGACTGAAAACGATTTCAAATGGATAATCACTTGTCAGAACCAATTTCACCAATGCAAGAATTTCCTATTTTTGCATTGTCATTTTTAAAATTATAATTTGAAAGGGTATATTACACAAATTAAACATCTTTACTTCACGAAGTCGTTTGAAACATTAAGACACAGAAATTATGGGGAAAAAATCATTGAATCGTTTCAAGAATACATATTATTTGTTTTCAATGCGGTTAAATTTTTGAAAAAAATGCAAATTTCATTGATTTGTATTTTTCGAAGAATTACAAAAAATAAAGAACAACAGTTACACCTACAATGGCCGGGAACTACAATCACATGCCACAATTTTCAAGCGAACTGTACTAGAAAAACAATGATGAAAACAAGAGACAAACATAGCAGTTCTCATAGCAGTCCCATTAACTTGAAGAAAATTTTCATTGTTAAAAACAAAGTTGTTACGTTCTAATACAAGACGCAAAAGATGAACTAAGGAATCTGTGGGTGGTGATTGAATAGGGCTAGAATCCCATACCTTTCGACATGCGTTTATTCCCTCTTCATGAGGAATGTTTGTATATAGAGATATCACATCTAAAGTTACAAGGAGTGTATGAGGAGGGAGATTTTCAGATGGCGTTTTAGTTATAATGCAGGTTGGGAGAGCTGGCGGTTGGCTTTGCTAATGTAGTCGTCGGTGTTCATAACGACTACTGTGGACCCCTTGTCTGCTTTTTTTATGACGATGTCCTCTCTTTTTTCAAGATTGTGCAAAGCTTCTTTTTCATTTTGTGACAGATTAGAAATAGGGGGTCTTTGACGTGGTAGCTGGCGTTCCACTTCGTCTTGGACAGCTTCGATGTATGATTCATAGGTTTTTGATTTACTGCACTTGGGTATCATGGTACTATTTTTTCTAAATATGCTAACGTTTTCTGAGTCTATGTCTGAATCAGAATGTTCAGAAATTTCATCCTCTGCATCCCTACTAGAAAATATTCTTTTAAACGTAACCGCCTATAGAAAGAGTGCATGTCGTCCCTGAGTGTGTTGGTATTAAGACAGCTTGGTGTTGGACAGAAGCCGAGTCCTTTAGAAAGCATGGACAGAAGCCGAGTCCTTTAGAAAGCAGGGGTTCTTCATCTTCACAGCGAAGTCGTAGATTTATTCAAAACAGGCGATTCATCAGTTGTAACATTAGTTTCTCTCCTCATAAAGCGTCTGTTTCTGCTTTTCTTTTGTTCTTTGTTGTTTTCAATAGGTACATACATTGTCTCTTTCAAATTTCCGTCTTTTTTTTTCTTCCAAATTAGTGTTGTTTGCTAATAAAGTGAGATAATTTGACCAAATAAACGGAGAACTCAGTTAGTGAACATGAATTTTTGAGGGAGTCTCTGGTTTTTACAATTTTGTTTTCAAGATATTGAATTTGACCGAACGAATTGTCTCTGAAAGACTTAAAAGTTTTTTGAACAAACATCTAAAGTTGTTTTCCATTTAGCGTTAAAATACTGTGAAGTATGACCGATGTCATTCGTCGCTTTAAGCTGAAGACCTTTAGGATTTATGTTGTTAAATAAATAGGTTTGATAATTTTGATAATGATGTTTAAGAGAAGAAATTTTTTTTACTATCTTTCTTCCACGAATCGAAAATTTGTTTATGATCCATTGTATGGTCGGAATTCCATGTACATTGAACGTCAAAAATATTTTATTCAAAAGCAAATAAATCACTTCCTTCAGCTAAAAGTATGGGCACGAGGTTGTATTGAATTTATGTTTAACCTCTTGTATGAAAGTCCTCTCGGTAACTGCAGTTTCTGAACTCTGATCAAAGTTAGAAAGTACGCAGGGGGGTTAAATAGAAATTCAAAAACAGACAAGATTTAACGCCCTTAAACAGCATCGATTTTTCCAGACGTTGTATAGCTTAGTATCGCTGTTTAATGTTATAGTTTCTGTTTTCTACCAAAGTTTATATCTCTCATGCCCAGATCTGTGATTCTGGACCTTCACGATAAAGTGAAAGTAGTCACATG
>MJUU01016225.1:69888-82929 GCA_002080025.1 Modiolus philippinarum | reverse complement strand
ACCGGTACTTTATAAGTGTGATTCCTGATGCATTAAGGGACCGACCATTTAACTTGAAAAAAAGGGGGGGGGGGCTATGGCTTTTTTCTAAAAAAAAATATTTTGGAGCTGACTTTATGTGAAAAAAATATTTTGGCTGCCAAAATGATGAAAAAAAAATGTTCTGAAGGAGGCTTTCTGCCTAAAAAGAATAATGTTAATTGTGAAAATAAATACTTTGTTGATACACGTGTAAAAAATAAATAATTTTTTTCGAACCCCCCCCCTTTTCAGGTTAAATGGTCTCCCTAAGTAGAAAAAAATGTGAGGTGTAACGATCACGATTCGTGATCCCTTTCCCGAAATCCTGGATATATTTTTTTAATTTCGACTTTACCGTTTGACGGGCAGGAATTCAATTTACAAACACTCTTTAACAATCTCATTTTCCTGTTTCACAGGGATTTTTTTCAGCATTTCAGGTTTCACGCCCCATTGCACCCTTTCCCATTTCACGAACACTTTTTTGTGACGATCCCATTCCCGCTCACTTTAAAAAGCCAATCTCACTTCCCGCAGGTGACTTCATATACAGGTAGGTGTTACAGGTAACCTTGTTAATTAGGACAATCAACAAGTCACGATACAGACCTTTGTTTAATTACCGACAAAGACATAACATAGGTATCTGTTACCGCCTTAAAGGGAATGCTTATTTTTACGAAATTTCTTTGCAACATTTTATATCACATTTATTTTTATTTTGTAGATGAAAACTTTTTTATTCACATGCAACTGGGACTAATATAACATATTAGTCCCAGATATGCAATGAACGAAATCAAGATTGAACATGGAAAAAAATATAAAAAATAGTTTTTTTCTTTTTCTTTGTGCATTTCCTGAAATGAAAACAATTTTATTGCAGTCTGCTACTAAAAGCAATTCAGTTTAAAAGAAGTAGTTTTCGAAAATTGAAACACTCTTTAATCGGCGCAAGCAATCAAATAAGTCTGTCCACAGCATAACTTGTAGTTTTACATAGAGAAGAAATATAGACTTGTAGCGATATGATTTCGTTTTCAAACTAATTTCAATTTCACTTTTAGAACAATTTGACTGACGCCCATTGCTTTTTCTTTTCATTAATATTTCATTAATAGTCATCAGAGTCGTACTGCACTTATTCTGATGGTAAATCTCCACAGCAAGTCTAAAGTAACTTTATTCCAATGCTTTGGCTTATATTTTTTCAAACATGCCATTCAGCCACATGACCAAAGGTTAAATTCTTTGTAGTTTGTATCAATGCAATATAGTGAAGCACTGTCCTACAAAGTTTCAGAACCAAGCCTTTAAGCTATTCATATTCAGGCAGTTTTAGAAGGCTACAAGGCTTATATCTGTTGACCTAGATATTATTGTGTTGTGTATTGCTGGTTCCCAACCATGCAGGAAATGTCTTGTTTATATATCTTGTTGAAATCATTTACATGTTATGGCCATCTTCTGCAATGAACGATTTGTAAAAATTTTTGCTAAATTCTGCTTTCAGTCATGCTTGTGTAGTGCAACTACTGCGCCACTGCATGTCTTGCTGGTGCAGTACAACGAAAATAATTTGTCGTCTTACAAGATTTATATGTTAAATAAATCGTTTTCGTGTTATAAAATATAAAATAATTTATATTTTCATTTATTTTAACATTTTACCATAAAACACCAAACATTATAGAATTATTTTAGGTATGTCCAGTGAGTAGTATCAAAAGGCCGATTCTGCCACATCATGCAAAATCCCACCCGAGGGCAAAATGCAAACGGACAGCATTCCTATTGAGCATAGGGTTAATACAAGAATGGCATATGTATTCGGTGATAGACAAGTCGTCCCACAGGAAAGTGGGGATCAGGACACCTTAAAGAGAGGTGTGCCTACGTCTGAGATTGATATAAATAAAGATATGGCATCAGAAAGAAATAAGATGGATCAGTTCCAGGATTCCTTTCTGGAGAATGAAGATTTGGAAGATAGCACCCCCACCCCCCAAAAGCAGGATCAGTGCTGCAATGCCCCCAACCTGGTGCAGATGGATGAGCNGGGTATTGAAAGGGCCATGGGACGGGAAATTCTGACTGCCACTGGAAAAGTAGGGTGAAATCGTCAAGGGCGGGGAATTTAGCCTTGTAGCCGATCACCTACGGACCACCCCAAAAAGAGCTTGCTACAAGGGTTCTTTAACGTGCAGGAAGCGTGGCAATTCTCCCAACACGTGGACCTGAGTTTACATCCCATCCGAAAGATGGGTTGTGTATTTATTAATCCCGCACAACCACGGAATGGGTCCTATTTCTATATCCCGGGACCCTCGGGGTCAGCCTCCGTTTAGGAGGGGTCACACCCCGCAAGCCGGAGATACTGGGTCCTATTTCTATATCCCGGGGTTCCCTCGGGGTCCTCTGTTAGGATGGCTCATACTCCAAGCTCAGAGGATGCTGCGGGCCTATTCTTCAGCCGGGACCGCGCACGGCGGGCATCAGAAAGAAATAAGATGGATCAGTTCCAGGATTTCTTTCTGGAGAATGAAGAAGATTTGGAAGATAGCACCCCACCCCCCCAAAAGCAGCATCAGTGCTGCAATGCCCCCAACCTGGTGCAAATGGATGAGCACACCCAGCAGTGTCAAAATTGTGAGATGGAGCAAGTCCAGCAATTTGAGCATCAACCAAGGGAGCAGAAGACCACTTGCAGCTACCCACTCAAGAGGAAGAAAGGGCAGTTCTGCAAGAGCAAGAACAGCCTCTTCCCACAGGAGATTTCGAATGGGTGGAGCCGGAGGAGATCGATGAGATTCTCAGCTATCCCAACGATCACGAATATGGGGCCATGGTAGAATGCGATCTCGAATATCCGAAGGATCTTCACGACGCCCACAACGACTACCCTCTCGCCCCCGAGACCGTGGAGATCGACAAAGTCCGCAAGATGGTGCCTCATCTAGGCAAGCGTGAGAAATACGTCCTCCACTATCGAAATCTGAAGATGTATTTGGAGATGGGTATGAAGCTCACCAAAGTCCATCGGATCATCAGGTTCAGGCAATCCCCATGGCTCAAGAAATATATCGACCTAAACACCGGAGGCCAAGACCGACTCCGAGAAGGATTTCTTCAAGCTCATGAACGTTTCGGTCTTCGGAAAGACGATGGAAAATATTCGGAAGCGCGTGGACGTCAGGCTGGTCACCACCGAGAAGCAGGCGCTGAAGCTCGTGGCCAAACCTAATTTCGATCGTAGGGTGGCCTTCACCGACAATCTAGCAGCCGTCCATATGAAGAAGACCAAGCTTAAATTCGATAAGCCAGTCTACCTAGGAGCCTGCATCTTGGATATTTCGAAGCTTCTCATGTATGACTTCCACTATGGATTCATACAGAAGATGTACGATGATAAGGCCCGCCTGCTTTTCACCGACACCGACAGCTTAGCCTACGAGATTCAGACCGATGATTTTTACAAGGACATCACCCCACACGTGCAGGAAAAATTCGATACGTCCAACTATCCAACCGAGCATCCCTCCGGCATCCCCACCGGCGTGAATAAGAAGACGCTCGGAAAATTTAAGGACGAGTGCGCTGGCAAGGCTATGACTGAATTCGTGGGGCTCCGAGCGAAGCTATACGCTTTCAAGGTGGATGATGGCGAGATCACCAAGAAGGCCAAGGGAGTTACCAAGAGCGTCATCAAGCGCAGCATCGCCTTCGACGACTACAAGCGATGCCTCACCACCCAGCAAGAAATCCATCGTCCAATGAATATCATCCGGAGCCATCTCCATCAGATCTACGCCGAGCAGATCAACAAGATCGCGCTCTCCGCCAAAGACGACAAGCGTCACATCCTCCCCGATGGCATCAGCACCCTCGCCCGGCCACGGACACTATCGAATCGAAGAAGCTCACAATTAAGGCTCTGACGGGTGCGGGTGCCCATCCCTCCTTAGCAGGCTTATACCCCACCGCATCGCTGATCACGTCTTGAAGCTTCTTTCGGAAGGTCGGACGCTCGAGGAGGTCATCTTCGACCTATAGATAAATGGATAAATTTGGATCTCACTCGAGGAAGCGCATGCCCGTATGGCGGATGCTTCAGGATCTTGATATGAACGATCATCGCATCACCAGTCTGGGATTGCCGCGGGATAGCTCGGACGCCGTGACGAAGAAATGGGTCACTCAGCAGCTGAAAGAAAAGGTGAAAAGAAACGTTTTGATCGCATTGAGTATATGTGGCAAAGTGCCTACCCATGGCAGGTGGTAAGATGGAAGGGGATATCGATATGCAAGGGCATGCGATCCTCAATCTGCCAGAAGGGACCCGAGCAGACGAACCGGTCACCAAGGGATGGTATGCTAAAAATTGGCAGGATCTAGTAGTAAATATACAGACCAGGATGGGTGCTCTAGATGAAAAGATGAAGTCTTCCAGTAGGTCTAAGCGAGGCCTCGAAATTGAGAATATATGTAAATTTAGGAACATTAAATTAACATATATTCTTTATATAAATTAACATATATATAAAGACGTATAATAATGTGTTTATCACATATTTGAAAGAGGAATGATGCAAGTTATTATGAAAAAAAACATGTTCTTTTTGTTTTTATAGAAATCGGGCAAAATTTTGGCAATCTTGCCAAAAAAGGAAAAGAAAGAAAAACAACATGAATCTTTTTTTATTGTTTTGTTTTTAAAATAGGAACCCCTTTCCGAAAGCTGGATCCGCCGGTGAACATGAGATATAATCTGTGCGAAATCGATATTTGTAAACTCATCATCAAACAACTGCTTTGTAACATCAAGGTTAGTTTTCGCTTAGAAGTGTTTCTGAAAATAGATGCACAGATAAATTTCAACTGCAATACTTTTAGAACGTTGTCACTGCCATTTAATGTATCTGTTGAAAGAGGCTTGAATTGATAGGATCGAGTTTTGTTTAAAATCTGCATTTTTTTTCTGACAGTTGAAAAGAATCTTGCTACCAATAACAAAATAAAACTGCAACTAGTGTCAATACTGTATATTTAATTAAAGAAATCAAAGTTTTAGGTGTTCACCTACGGTCTGAAGTTTCAAAATCATAATTTGTTTTCTCTTTGGTGTTTTCGTTTCATTTTCACAAACACTACTGAACCGAGAACATGCCACATTTTGTTCACGTTGCTAAATGACATCATCGATCAGATACTCATCTGGTTATTACATATGCAAATTGGTACAATTTACATATAAATATGTGATAAACATGAATACCTCAAATAAATAGAAATTTCGAGTACAAAGAATGCAAGAATATGCAAGAATACGGAGTGATTTTGTAACCCGGTGAGAGAAATTTGATAGTGAGACTATTTTTATAACATGCACAACTCTTTCACAAATTTGTATAATTACGTTATCCATTGTTTTTCTCAGAAAACCAAATTGCCAGCTAGAGACTTTGATGTGAAAGTAATTGGCTATGAGGATAGGGGTGTTGAGTATGACAAATGATGATGTGGAAGATTATAGCAAGTTAAATAAGCCTGTCCTGCGCAGGAAAATTGTGCAACCTATTAGTAAACAACCTGGGAAAAGAAGACGAGGTAGAGAAGTGAAAAAGCCGAGGAAATACGAAGCATTCATATTATATGTAGACATGGACATTGATTATCAAAAATATACATGCGTGGACTTTGGACAGGAGTATGCCACAAGAAAATCTGTTGCACGAGGACACAGTGACTTTCTATCGCTGTCCTTATGATGAATGCAGTAAGAAAACGTTCAGGAGACAGTTCTTTGCATATTAAAGTTAAGCATGGACTAGGAAAGAAAAGGCAAGAAGTGTTGATTTAGAGACAGGGTCACGTTCAAGTTTAGAGGAGGAACGTGCACAGCCAAAGCCAAAGGTGATGAAAATGGATAATAAATCCGACGCCCAAGGACATGATGGGGAGGGGAAAAAACGTGCTAATGACCAAATGAATTTTGGATCAAACGAACAATTAAATGAGCGCATGGTGGAGTCTATGGTACAGGAACTGAACACAGAGCCAAATAAGTGTGAGGGATTTATTGAAATTAGTGAAGAAGTAGTTGAAATGTAAGAGAGTCCAGAATCACCAACATCAGTTCCTGATAACTCGGGGCTGTTCGAGTTGAACGACACACCTGATGATGAAACCTCCTTAGCTGTCTGTAAAAAATCCCTTCAAACATCGTTTTATTTCGGCTTCTAGTAAGTGTTCTACTACTAATTTATCCATCCATTTAACTATTTTACTTACTTGTATAAAGGAATTGGTTATTAAATATAAAAAAAATAAATTTTTTGGGATAAACTACAATCTATTCAAAGACCAGTCTCATCGATCGACAGTTATGATTTTTCCACACTTTATACTACCCTTCCACATAAGCTGATTAAATCAAAATTGGGACAACTTCTTAAATGGTCTTTTAAATTTTCTGGTCTGCAGTTCATTTGTTCTTACAAAAAGCAAAGATTCTTCTATAATATTATATACAATAATTATTGTTCCTGGACATGTGATGATGTGATAAATGCACTCAATCTTTTGCTGGACATTTTGGCAACACGTTTAATCAACATGTCATAGGTATTCCCATGGGTACAAATTGCGCACCTCTCTTTGCAGATCTTTTTCTTTTCTGTAACGAAAGAGACTTCATGAAAAAACATCAAAAAGGAACCATACCAAACAGTGATAATCTTATTTCTATTTTCAATGATAACAGCAGCTATATTGACGATATCTGCTGAAGTTGGCGTTAAACATCAATCAATCAATCACTCAGTTGACGATATCCTTACTATTGACAATCCCTAGTTTTTAGATTATGTAGACATTATTTACCCACAAGAACTGAAATTAAATAAAGCTAATATTAAATGATTCCAAATACTGCCCTTTTCTGGATCTAACCATCATTATTGACGCTGGAAAAATAAAAACTAAAATATACGATAAAAGGGATGATTTTGATTTCACTAAAACTAATTTCCCTTTTCTTGACGGCGACATCCCACAAGCTCAATCATACGGGGTGTACTTTTCTCAGCTTGTACGATTCGCACGTGTTTGTTCTACTCTTGACGAGTTTAATGAACGTAACCTTACCATCACAGCAAAACTTTTACAATAGATATGAATATTTAATATCTAAATATGGCGTTACTCGCAAACAGCTTATTACAAAGGGCATTTCTAATTCCGTTTTTACGGTAGTTCAAAAATGACAGAAACTGATTAAAAATCCAGAAAAGCTGGGACGTAACTTACCTTCTTTACCTAATAGGGGATATTGATAAGATACTCTGCTTGCATCCTTTAGATTAGCATTGAGATCTAGTGAACTGAAAATTTTAAATACATACTGGGCTCTCACTGATACTGTCGATGTCTTCTGAAATATATGACGATTCTTGACCAAATCCTGCGGGAATTTTGAGTTTGATTTTTCTTTCGTAGTGCTGCAGTGTTTTACCAGCAGACTAGGCTCCTTTAGCTAGCCGGCAATTTAGCGGCGAGCACCCCTTGACCCATCTTTCAAAATTACGTATTGTCATATTCTCTCCTTTCAAGATTGTGGTCATGGAGTTAGTAGTCTACCTGTATTGGGTTTTATTCGTATGTTTACCTAACAATAGGGAAACGGGACAGATAAAAGAGGTTTGGGTACCCATAAACCGGTTTAACCCTACCGCTGGCTTTTGCTAGTGCCGGTACCAAGTCCGCCTGTCCCGAGTTCTTATCGTTGTTTACGTTTGTCTTTGGTCTAATTTGTGTTTTTCCTGTATAGTTCCCTAGCAGATTGTGGCATGTAATTATAATTTTCAGCTATTGTAGGTGTTTCCTGTTGTAGAATAGAATTACGAACGTTATTTTTACTAATTTAATGTTACGTAGAATGTTGTTCAAAGTAAATAGAGTTATAGGGAAACACTTATTTTATTATTTTATGACGGTGGTGAAATGGGTTGTTTACGCATAATACACAACAATTGCCAACCTTAATGTTGACAAAAAGACAAGAAAAAAATAGAAATGGTCTTAAAAATTCATTGAGATATTTAATGACAAATGTTTGTGATGTCATGCAAATTAACTATTTAATAAAGAGGGAATGACAAAGTAGATGAACTCTCAAAATTTATGACCATCTTGAGAACTTAATTCTCCTTGATCTTTGAAGATACTATCCGTGCTATCTGTTAAATAGCCTCCAAGAGAGAGCATTGCAGAATTTACTGTACATAGCAAATCATTCGAATATTTACATGTGATGGTTATGAGCATAACTTCTGCAAACTGAGAGATGCCCTATTTCACAGACCAACTCTATTCAATGCTAGTGGAGGTGTTGGCTCAGCAGAGTGAGATTGGTAGAGTTGGAAGATATTAAATGGGGAGACCAGAGAGTACTAGTTATTTAAGATGAAATGTAGAAAAATCTTTCGATTCAGGAGAACATAGCATCAATACGTGGTTCAAAATTGGCCCAGCCCCCTAAATCGGTTTTCAGGGGCTCAGGCTACTAATCAATCAAAACTGGCTAAGCTAGTCCCCGATTCATACTAGAGGATTGCCAGAACTCACTTGACGATATCTCTGAAAGTGAAGTGAGAAGAAGTATAGATGTGAAGGACAATAATAATCTTGTTTCTCCCACCACAATGGATTAATCAAATAATGAAGGAGGACGCGGTTGAAGCTAATATTAATGCCATTGAAATGTACCATTAACAGGGTTCCCACAGATTTTTCCTGAAGAAATTCAAGTACTTTTCCAGGTCTTTTCAAGGAATTTTCAACCTTTTTCAAGGTCAGATTTTGTTAACTTTTGACACCAATTAGGATTTGTATGGAATTTTGCGCTGATTTTCTCAGTGATTGCTGAACTTTCATTTAATAGTACATAGGAGCCATGATCTTGTAGATACGTGAAAGATCTTGCACATCCATCTGGGTATCAATAAGGACATTGTATGGAATTGATTGATTGATAGATTGATGTTTTACGCCAACTTCAGCAATATTTCAGCTATATTGTGGCGAGAACTGTTGAGTATATTGAACAATTTTAATAAATACATAAAATATTAATATAAAACCATATAACTTTATACAAGTAAAACAAAGTGTAAAATGTAAAAAATATAATAGAAGAAATTATGGTTTGACAGTAACAATATTAGAAATTAGAAACTCAATTTAAAATTGATCCATTTAAACCTTACTAAATAAATTGATTGCTTTTAAAAATTGAACGATTTTGTCGCCAGCGACGTTTGTAAATAGGTCTTTAAGACAATCAGCAGAATAAAAATCACGCCTGATATCGGCAACATCTACACATTCAATTAAAACATGTTGAATTGTATAAGGACAATTGCATGGAATACACTCAGGTCGATCATCACTGTTGAGGATAAAACTATGTGTTGTTCTAGTATGTCCAATACGACATCGGGTCAACACTACCTGTTCCCTACGGTTTTTACCACAGGAACCGACTTGTTTACCGACGTCTGACTGTATTCCATGCAGTTTATTATTTATTTGCAGATCCCATTTGGCCTGCCATAACTTTAAAATGTACTTAACGATTAAAGGCTTCATGTCAGTGTACGGTACTGGACAATCCGCCATCTCGTCATCTAGTGCATCCTTGGCTTCCTGGTCAGCAACTGTGTTTCCATAGATCCCCACATGACTAGGGATCCAAATATGGAATTGAATAAACATGATCTATGTGTTTAAAAAGACATGTTCCTTGAAATAACCCGACACCTGAATCCTTTTTTAGGGGTCAGACTACAGAGCTGCTGGGTGCATCCCTAGCTGGTCGATAGGGATATGTTCTGTCTATGTGGGGTAGTGGGGAAATAATACGGAAAGACTGGCCGCGAACTATTGTAGCTGAACAGTGTTGAGAAACGCCACGCTCCATACAATGTAAAGACCCCTTTTATATTTTTCTAAGGAGAGCAGAGTCGCTGGGTCGTGTAGAATTTCCTGCCCCTACCCATTCTCCCCTTTTCCGGTGGCAGTCGGAAATCCGTTGCCCCAATTGTCCCTTCCACGTTTATTTTTTTTTAATTCTTTGACTTAATTTTATTTTTTGAATTGACCAACTTGTTCTCGTCCTGATATAGCTGAAATATTGCTCACTGGACGTTAAACTTTTGAAATGAATAACTTGTTCCTGTCCTGATATAACTGAGATATTGCTCATTGGGTATTAAACTCTAACTAATCAATCAATCAATCAAGCCTCGATATCACAGGTTTTAATTGTATAGATAGAGGCAAGCCATGATGTATCACTGTGATAGTGTGTCACATTATATAAGATGATAAGTAGTAACTCCTATCTTTTTTTCCTGTAAGATATTTCAATTTTTCTTTCTTTTTGCATTATTGAATAAAATTGATTTTGCCATTTGTATCTAAAACTGATTTATTGGGATACCATTACCAATTTTTTTCTTATACATATATACAATTGTGCTTGATACATCTACTGAAAGATATTGATATAATTAATAGTTTAATCTGAAACAGAACTTTTATTCAAAACAATACTGGCACAATTCAAATAACTAAATACCGAAGCTACTGTCAATTCAGTTTCTGTATATGCGCATTTCGACAACCTATGTCTCTTCAGTGCAGACAAAAACCCGAACGTTTGGAAGACCATAAACTCAAAAATATATACAAACTGATAGAGAACAAATAACTAATATGTTCTAAATATAAAGCCAAAATTAGCTAAGGACAATGCTTTGCATGAGGAAGGTACTCACCAGCTTTAAACAAAATTTACAAAAATGTAGACATTAGCATCAGCTGATTTTGGCTTTACATTTAGATCATATTGGTTATTTGTTCTCTATCAGTTTTTAAACATCTTTGAGTTGATGGTCTTCCAAACGTTTAGATTTTATCTGCACTGAAGAGACACAAGTTGTCGAAATGCGCTTATGCAGAATTTAAATTCAGTGACTTCGGTATTAAGTTATTTGTTACCACTGGGTCGATGCCACAGCTGGTGGACTGTTAGTCCCCGAGGGTATTCACCAGCCCAGTAGTCAGTACTTCGGTGCTGACCCGAAAGCCGATTCTATTTCGAACCTTACAATATCTAAATTTTTGAAAATTTTGTTTAAAACTATGGAGTATCTCCCTCATGCAAAGCTCTGTCTTTAGCTGATTTTGGCTTTACATTAGATCATATTGGTTATTTGTTCTCTATCAGTTTTTAAACATCTTTGAGTTTATGATCTTCCAAACGTTTAGATTTTATCTGCACTGAAGAGACATAAGTTGTCGAAATGCGCATATGCAGAATTTTAAATTCAGTGACTTCGGTATGAAGTTATTGTATGTAATCATTAAATAATACTCTCCAAGGTATGGCAAATCAATGCCAACATGCGAATTCTGTTACACCCTCAGAGAATAATTTTGTTTTTGAAAATTTTCTGAGTAATGCCTTTTGGGATTCGAGGCCAGGTTTTTTTTTATATTGCCTGCCTCCGAATTCCTTATCAACCATGTACAGTTCTATTCGGGAACATTCTTTCATGTACCCCATCTGTTTGAAGTTGAAAACGTACAATATTGACGATTGTAAAATCAAAAGACATATATTCCGTCAAGAATGAACTGAATCAACAAGTGTTCCACTGGAAAATTGGAGAAATGGGTAGGGGCAGGAAATTTAGCCATCCATGCGCCCCCTAGTGAGTCTGCTCTTATTCGGGAAATACAGTAGGGGTCTCTGAACTGCATGGGTGTGGTGTTTAAAATGGTTCGCGGTCACGCTGTCCAATTATTAACTGGCTATCTTACTGCCACTGGGAAATGGGAGAATTGGGTAGGGGCAAGAAATTAAGTTTACGATGCGACCCAAAAGTGACTTGTGCTCTTCAGCGGGAAATATAGAAGGGGTCATATTAGTCAATTCGAATATAATATAAGTAAATGATGAAAGATTAAAAGAAAGAATGGACAACCAGAGAAGGGAGTATTGATTGCCACTGGAACATGGGAGTAATGGGTAGGGGCAGGAAATGTAGCCTTCTATACGGCCCCAGTGGGTATGCTTTTGCATGAGAAATTTATACTTTATAGGGCGGTACGTTTCCACGTTTAGTTTGTCTTGAATGGCTTGTCTTCAGACTTTCCGTATTGATCAACAGTACGCTCTAAAGAACATTGTTTATCTATCGGAAGCTTTTTTAACAATCATTGCCCAATTTCGGAAATAAGTATGTTTTATTTCCTGTTTTATGAATAAATCGTATATTTGCAATGTGGATCCGTAGTGCATATTTTTACTAGAAAATCCGTAGATAATATGGAAAATTCGTAGTTGTAAACACTTCTGCGTAAAAATATTGAATCGGTCTTCCCTGGTACGGAAGTAATGGCTCCTTCTTTCCGATCGTCGCTTTGCGATGTTTTCGGTTACACCATCTTGTGTTTACAAAGTTTGAAACATGTGTAATTTAACATTGAGTCTATGGGAGACTGAATTAGTGGAGTTATATCAAAGCGCTATTTTCTCGACGTTCTTTTGTTATATGCTCACCAAAATAAATACCTTTACCTAAAGCGCAAAAAGATCTCGATGTTTTCTACTGTTTTCCGGTTTCACAGCAAATGCATTATACGAGGGAACCAGACATGGTTTGTTTACAGTCGCGCCCGATACGAAATTCATGACTTTTTCCCGGATTTTCCAAATTTTAAAGCTTTTCAAGGTTTTCTCCCGACCGGGAACGACCAAATCCATATTATTGTATTTCATGTAGATATGAGGTACTCTGAAAAGATAAATTACACAATACTTATAATGAGAGCGATAACAAAAATTTGGAAGGTGCTCAAGCAATTTGATAATTGTCAATTATATAACACTTGTACTTATTCTTTTTTACAGAGTTATTCATTTATTGACACTTTTTTCATTTAAAAGTAATC
>MJUU01016225.1:47301-69213 GCA_002080025.1 Modiolus philippinarum | reverse complement strand
GCCTCTGTCTGTGGACTGTTAGTCCACGAAGGTATTAACCAACCAAGTAGTCAGTACTTCGGTGCTGACCCGAAAACCGATTGAACTGAAACTTGTAATATTTAAAGTTTACAAAACTATTATTACACTAAGGAGTATCTCCGCATGCATAGCTCTGTCCTTCGCTGAATTTTGGGGTTTTTTTTTAATCCTTTTGGTTTCTTGTTCTTTATCAGCTTATACAAGTAGATCCAAACAATTTGGGTTGATCTGCGCTGATCAGAAATAACTTGTCCACATGCGCATATGCAGAAAATAAACTTACAGTAACTTCGGTACTTTGTTATTTGGATATAGCCATAAACGTTATCATCGTTATACTTTATTGGTAAGGCATATTTTAATCTACTTGTGCTCCACTTACATTAACTTTCATCTGAAAGATTTCATTGGTTCGCCGAGACAAAAATAAACCTTTGCCAAACCCCACATGCCTCATTTTTGTTAATTAGACTGATAGTCAAAGTTATTGGATTTGGAAGACGGTCATCTGTGAGGAGAAGGGCTGCTTAGGCTTATTTAAAGTCTTCAAAAAAGCTCGTGAATTATGTTGCCTAATATATCTTATTTTCCTCAATTGGTTGGTTTTTCAAGTGTACTACTAGCTCTGGTCGTTAACCTTAAACACAAAGGCTAGTCAAGTCGAAGCTTTATTTACAGACGAATGTCTATAAGCAAATATCATAAGCTGTAATACACAATACACATGCAAAACAACGATAAAAGCACTAACAAGCTAATTAAAGAATCTGGAAAGAGTTTCACACGTGTTATATATTTGATTTGTGTATGGTTGATGGAAACACAGTGTTGTATATTATCATCCCGGAATGTAGGGGTTACTCCGGTATGGTACTTGTTTAGAATATATTTCATTTCTTATCTCTATGTATCATATTTCTATCTCTCTCTCTTTCTGCTGTTGGTATACTCATTGCATGTAACACACCTCTCGCTTATTAAAAATCGAAATTAAAATACGTTTTCTAATTCATATCATTTCAAAAATGCAATATGGTGGACAACCCTTTTGGTTGACACAATAAACATAGAGATACAGGAACTCTTACCAAGAATCTAAGCGCTAGAAAACTATTTAAGAAATTACACAACATCACTAAGCACATGCAGCAAAAAGAAAAGCACTAGCAAGCTATTATGCAATTGGACAAACAAGTCATGTTGCTTTAATGTACTGATATCTCAAAGATTGTTTTGATATTTGCCGTGCCCGTATCAATTTACATGTAAAATATTTTTGCCTATACGTTTACGTACGTACGTGCTTTGCACAGGTAAAATATTTTTGACATTCAATTTACCATGCATACTTTAGTGAGAAACGTCAGTAAAAGATAGATTTATTTGATCAAATATCAACATAACAAACAACAGCATTACAACAAAGTTAAATAACAGTATCCTGCATGCATATTAAAAATGTACCAATATAATGTTTTAAAAATGTGTTGATGTATGATATGGATAGCCCATAAAGGCCATATGGGGTCCGTTTTGTGACATTCTTAAAACATCTATTTCATACTAAAAAAACAAAAAAGACTTCATGACTTTGGCAGGTTATAAAAATAAAGCAGTAAGCCACAGAAATATATTTACTTATGGTTCAATGAAAAATATAAGAACTATTGAAATCGCTACTTTCTTTAATGGACAGAAAATTTTTCACCCCCAATTTAAATGAATGGATATTTTTAACATTTTTCAAATTATTTGGCAACATATTCTTTTATGGCGTTATGATAAAAAGTTAAAGTTTGTTGTCCTTTAGCAGCTGGTATAAAGAAATTATATTCACTTGATCTTGTGAAATGTGTACGACAATCTTTACTTTTTGTAAAATTTTTATGCATGTAGTACGGACTTTCATTATAGTAAATCTTGTGTACATGACAACGGCAGTAGAATACCGAAGGAACAAAGCACAAGATAACACAAATCAAAGCCCAGAGACAAGGCAAAAGCAAGAACACCAAAAGACGGAAGACCAAAGACACCATATGCCCATTTAGTCTCAGCTGTTTAACTCCTGAAGGCTCTCAGGACCTGTACCTGTATATTTTGAAACCTAACGTATGAAAGCGATTCAATGGAAACATAAAAAAATTGTTAGATATACTTGGTTAAAACTTCCGTACAATTTTGCAATTCTGTTGGCACCTGCGGCCCAAAGTAAATCGGTCATGCGTTATCAATCCAATATATATACAGATGGGTGGTAGTCTCTACAAATACATGAAAAAAACAAGCAGTTGAACAAAACTTTTGCTGTCGTTCTTCATCTAGAAGTCACAATGTGGACTTCAACCATGTAAATATTATATTATTTATTTGATATTGTTCTAAGAAATTGTTTTTCAGTCTTTCCGTCTATCGTTTTGTTTCTAATTATTTCATATTTTTCAGGTTGGCACAATCGCATTAACAAAGATGTCGGCAAAGCACATGCATCCTTCTACGTCCTTGTTCCAGCCCTTAAGAGGGAGGCAAGCTTAGTTGATCTTTCCCTTCAACTTGTCACCGAAGAACAGGTTCTGCGTGACCAGAGAAGCCGCTATAGAGAATATAGGGTCGCCTTCATCAATACTGGTCCGAGTATGAGCAGGGCAACAGGACAGCATCGCAGCTTCTTCGAGAATGTGGGAAAGTGTATGGTCCCACCAACGACTGAGATTCTTCATTGAAATTTTAAATGACTTTGTCTCCGCCGTGCGCGGTCCCGGCTTATGAATAGGCCCGCAGCATCCTCTGAGCTTGGAGTATGAGTCTTCCTAACAGAGGACCCCGAGGGAACCCCGGGATATAGAAATAGGACCTAGTATCTCCGGCTTGCGGGGTGTGACCCCTCCTAAACGGAGGCTGACCCCGAGGGTCCCGGGATATAGAAATAGGACCCATTCCGTGGTTGTGCGGGATTAATAAATACACAACCCATCTTTCGGATGGGATGTAAACTCAGGTCCACGTGTTGGAAGAAATGCCACGCTTAATGCACGTTAAAGAACCCTTGTAGCAAGCTCTTTTTGGGGTGATCCGTAGGTGATCGGCTACATTGCTAAATTCCCCGCCCTTGACGATTTCGCCCTACTTTTCCAGTGGCAGTCAGAATTTCCCGTACCATAGCCCTTTCCATACCCCAAAGTGATTATTTATTAACAAACTTGTTCTCGTCTTGATATAGCTGAAATATTGCTGAGTTGACGTTAAACAATATTCAATCAATCAATCAACTTACATGTTTACATGCATCAATGTGTGAATGTGTTAATGTGCAATATACACTAGTCAAGGGTGTGAAAGAAATTGTTATAAACTTGTTATTATTTATGATACCCTTAATAAAATATAGCAAAATGTATTTCGTAGTTTGATTTTAGTAATGTGGCGTCCATGTTGTCTCAATTATTGCATGGGGACATTCTGTCTTCGTTAATGGTGTTTGTGGTACCGATTTGTCCTCGTTAGGGACCGACCATTTAACTTGAAAAGGGGGAGGGCTATGGTTTTTTCTAAACAAATATTTTGGAGCTGATTTTATGTGAAAAAAATATTTTGGCTGCCAGAATGAAAAAAAAAATTCTGAAGGGGGCTTTCTGCCCCAATATATAATGTAATTTTGAAAAAAAAAAATTTTTTTGATACACGTGAATTCGCACGGAAAAAAAATTTCTGTCCCGAAAAAAAGAACCATACCCCCCTTTTCAGGTTAAATGGTCAATCCCTTATTATCTGAATACTGAACGTTGTCCGTTTTTGAGAGTTCACACTGTTGGGGCTTTAGTTTTTGTGTTGTATTTGAAGCGTTGATGTGATTTGTGGGCATGTAGTGTCTTAAGTCTTCTGCTGTTCTTGCTTTTTGCCGTGTCTCTGGACATATGTTATTTTTGCTTTGCCCTTTGGTATTCTACTGTCGTTGTTTTGCTACTCTGGTATTTCAGCCGGTGTCTACTGATTGACACTTTGAGTAAAATTGCTTTTCTTCTACACAGGTTTGTATCCAGCGACAGAAGTTTCATTTTTCATACTGCTACCCTTACTGTTTTACTCTTTCCCCGACTGGGTGTCTGATCTTTTACATTTTTGCTTCTTGTTATTTTTTAGCCAGATATCTTATGTTCTGCAAAATGTTTATCTCTTGTTTATATTTTGAGAAGTCCATAGGTTCGATGTGGTTTTTTTATGTGTGTTATTCCATTTCTTGATTGAAGGTATTGGCAGGTCAGCGATTTCTAATTTGCAATCTGCTGCAAATTTCTCAACATGATTATTAATTCCTCGATAGTAATGCAGTTGACTATGGTTTTATCTTTGTTTCTTAGTTGCATTTCCTAAAATCCACGTTGTTGATCGGTATTCAATCAGATTGGACCAATGGTTAAAATTATATTTTTGATATATCTTAACAATAAAACTTTAAATATTGTGTGTATTAAATTTAAAATTTTGTACACTAAAATTTACCACCATTTATATTGTTTTTTTTTTTATTTCTGAGGGTTCATTTTCAATTTTTACATAAAATCATATAATCTTACTTCAAATAAATAAAAATGACAACAAAAGTCCGAATCGATCAAAGGGAGAGACCAGTAAGGAAAATCGATCTGCAAAGGAGCGAGGCGGATTGTAACCATTGTCTAGCGAAGATGTCTATTTTGGGCCATTCAGTTCGTTGTTGTTCTTCTCGGGTGTAATTCTTTAGTTTTATAGTATTCAGAAGTTTTGATTTAGTGTGATTATGGCTGGCAGTATACATAGACGTCCCGTAGTCTATATTTCAATAGGATTAATACTGACTAGTAGAATTAGTAAAATAATTCTATGCTCACCATATGGAGAAAGAGAGAATATAATAAGTGTCATCTACAAAATGTACATAAAAACATGAAAGATAACAGGAAACACCTTCATAGTGCATTTTGAAAACACACATTGTCAAAGAGCATCGTAAAAATGAGAGCAATATAGTTGTCTATATGAGCCTTGAGAGATATATTGTCATGATTTACTAACACAAGTATAAAATTTCGGCATGACGAACCATACAAATGTGTAACTATTGCAAATTATGAGTCATTTTCGTTTGTATTTAAATCACAATAATGAGAAAACCATAACATTAGAAATTACTTGAAAACTCGCTGCCGAGTTGTTCAGTTCTTTTTAATAGTACATTTCTTAGGAAAATAGGACAAAGCTCTTCAGATTTCTTCAAACCTGGTACTAATATAACATGTTCTATTATTTCCAGTTTAAACGAACACAAATTTCAAAAGCACGTACACTTGTATCTCATCAATTCACCAACATTAATATTATTCTTGTATAGTCCGACTTTCCCATAGGCCGAGATCAATATAGCATAATAAAATCAGAAAGAAATCAATGTGGAAGGACATCTGAGGCAACAAGTTTTTAGACTTCCACGCGAATCCCCGAGTCTGCTCTTGTTAGAAAAATATAAAAGGGTCTATCTTATACTGCATTCGGCCTGGTGTTTCCCTAGACATTTTGACTGCAATGATTCGCGGTGAGGTTTTCCATATTATGACACAACTATGCAGCATACACAGGGCATTCCCTTATCCATCACTTGGGCACATTCCCGGCAGCACTGTAAAGGGCGCCCCAGTAAATTTATTCACCAGATGACCCTTGTAATACACACCAGTTAGTTTTGAATAATGTGGTCTTTTAAAGTTTTAGGCCTGTCATTAGCAATTACTTCAGTATTTGCAACCTGTTTGCGTACTCTGTATAAAATAAAAGTACCAACATTCATGTGCATGGTGGGATCACCTGGACCTTCTGGTACCTGAATATGTTCCCAGGAGCTCTTCTACAGAGCTGCCGGGCGCTCCCCCAGGGGGTGAAGGAAATGCCTGATCTTTACGGGGTAGTCAGGTTATAATACGGAAAGAATGACCTCGAATCACTGAGGAGAAACACAACGCCCCATGCAGTATAAACATTTCTTCTGTGTTCCTCGTACAAGAGCAACACATAGTTTTATCCTCAACAGTGATGATCGACCTGAATGTATTCCATGCAATTGTCCTTATACAATTCAACATGTTTTAATTGAATGTGTAGATGTTGACGATACCAGGCGTGATTTTTATTCTGCTGATTGTCTTAAAGACCTATTTACAAACGTCGCAGGCGACAAAATCGTTCAATTTTTAAAAGCAATCAATTTATTTAGTAAGATTTAAATAGATCAATTTTAAAAAAGTTTCTAATTTCTAATATTGTTATTGTTAAACCAAAAATTTACTATTATGTTTTTTAACATTTTACACATTTGTTTTACTTGTATAAAGCTATATGGTTTTATATTAATATTTTATGTATTTATTAGAATTTTTCAATAAACCTAACAGTTCTCGCCACAATATAGCTGAAATATTGCTGAAGTTGGCGTAAAACATCAATCAATCAATCAATCGTACAAGAGCAGTCTCATCGAGGCCGTATAGAAAGCTAAATTTCCTACCCCTACCCATTTCTTTCATTTTCCGGTGGCAATGCAAACTTGTCCCATTCTCTTCTTTTACCTGCATTTTTTTCACATCTATTTAACAGTCATAAGAATCAAGAAAGGTCCCGAAAAAAGATGCAGAAATTTTGCAACCAAAAGTATTTTTTCAACCTCTCTAGTATCAAAGCGTAGAAATCGCGGGTGAAAGCGTAGGGCGTGATTTGAGGTCAAAAATCTTTGTAACTACACCAAAAATCGTAGTGGTAAACAGGTCTGTTAAATCCGGAGATGTCCGGAATTTGTTTTAAAATCCTACATCCGATCATATTCTTCAAAATAAATTTCAAAATGGCCGAAACTTGGAGAACAATTTTTAAATCGTGTTTCGAAAAAGGAACGTTTTGAGCAACTTCAGGAGATATTTGCACAGAAATATTAGATTCATAAGCAGTAAAAATTGATAATGTTTATATGTCAGTAGGTATTTCGCATGCAAATTGAAATTTATTTTGCTCCATTACGACCAATGGGACAGGGTCGTACCCTCACGGGAACGTAGTGGACTGAGGGTTACGTTATCGTATCTAGGTCCCGACTTCAAAAGAAATGATGGGTTAAAACGGTTTTATGGCTAGCCGACCCCCCCATTTCCATTTCGATAGTGACCAGTAGCAACTCAACAGAAGCTGCCATTTAAAGACAGTTAAAAGAAATGATCATCCCAGTGCTAAGTAAGGAAAGTATGAATTTTATTTTACAATAAAGCTGTGATTTTGCTAACAGCCAACAATTTCACTATTTACGAATCTGTTGTGGAAGTGACAATATCTCAGCTTGTGAATTATCATATGGAATTTTGAAATTATCAAACAATGAAGTATTTTGATGTATAATCTAATTGTCAGAAATAAATTATTCATTACACTGGTCTTACTTATACAAAGGACTGGTTAAGTCTTATAAAAACCAATTGAACTGGACTGAAATAAACAGAAGTTATCGAAATGGTCATGTTCAGAAAGTAAATTTCCTTAATGAGTCAATGTATCGAAAATAAAATTCAGAAACCCTTTTTTATGAGTTTATGATATCTAAACCCTCGATTCAAAGGTATGAAAAAAGTAATTTTTCAGTTAGACAAAATTTCGGTAGTTGAAGTTAATATTAAAAAAGACATTTAAACGTTCTTATATTGACGATAACTGCACAGAGACGATTAACTATAGTTTCTGTGTGCCCAGTTTGTGAAAAATGTCAAAGCCATAATATTGTCAAAACTTAAAATTTTTCACACAGATGTACAATCCTTGTCTCATGCCGAAGAGTAAGAAAAACTTCTACAGTGTAGCGAGGGGAGCAAAGATTGGTATATTTGCGGGCGCGAGTGATTGGAATAAATTCATTCAAACGTAGACCAAATTTTTATTTTATTTTGTTTTGCTCCATTTATCTGAATTAAGTTTAATTAATTTTGAAATAATATACCTAAACCTTATCTTTCAATCTACACATCTCTCATAACTTTGAATTAAAATTACAATTCCCCGTTTTTTTTTCAGAACGAAACTGCTCACATTTTGAAGGAAATCGACTTTTTTCCCATAAAGAACAATGGCCGAACTTCGGAAAAGTTCTTTACCAATGCTATAATTGATAACAAGGTTTGCCAGGTTTAAAATTATTGCAGTTGGAGTAAACATATGTGTTATAGTCTCATGTTCATTTATTCCATATCCTTCCGTAAAATATTTAATACAGGAGTTTGTCTTTTATTGCAGTGTGGAGTTGGTAAAACAATTACCCGCGGTAGAGATGTATGCTCTTTATTTTTCTTAAGATATAGTGTACTTGTACATGAGATAATATCTCATGTGTACACTTTGTTCAATTACTATTATCTAAATTTATGTAAATTATAAAACATAAGGATTATCGAATAGGCCCGCAGCATCCTCTGAGCTTGGAGTATGAGTCTTCCTAACAGAGGACCTCGAGGGAACCCCGGGATATAGTAATAGGACCTAGTATCTCCAGCTTGCAGGGTGTGACCCCTCCTAAACGGGGGCTGACCCCGAGGGTCCCGGGATATAGAAATAGGACCCATTCCGTGGTTGTGCGGGATAAATAAATACACAACTCATCTTTCGGATGGGATGTAAATGTAGGAAGAAATGCCACGCTTCCTGCACGTTTAAGAACCCTTGTAGCAAGCTATTTTGAGTGGTCCCTAGGTGATCGGCTACAAGGCTAAATTCTCCGCCCTTTTCGATTTCACCCTACTTTTCCAGTGGCAGTCACAATTTCCTGTCCCATGGCCCTTTCCATACCCCAAAGTGATCATTTATTAAAAAACTTGTTCTCGTCTTGATATAGCTGAAATGTTGCTGAGTAGACGTTAAACGATATTCAATCAATCATATGTACTTTACTAAACATGCTAAATATTAATATTTCAACCATCTTTTCCAGAATGAAATGGATGGAGATGTTAGAGGATTTAATTCACATATGAGTGATGTTAGTGATGTAAGTACAGTAAACAAGAGAATCTTTTATATTGTGTATTACATTTTATTATGTACAAGCCAGGTTAGAAATATCAAGGTAGCGAACTTTTTAAATTTCTATGGGGTATATGTTTGTTATTTCAAATATTTAGATTTGACGATAATCTGTATAAACTTAAATTAACCATATTCTATTGCTACCTCAGTGAATAAAATACTTTCCTTTATTATAGACTGATGGTGATGCAAGCAGTAATTGCACGAGCTTTACCAATCAAGAGGACATTGATGATGATCAATACAGTGATGTAAGTCTTGTTTTTTTAAAAAGTTCGGAAAATATAATTGTAAATTTTATTTGATCTAGGAATACAAATTTGTTACATAAACATTAGCTCAATAGAACCTTTATACAAGTACAATATAGAATATCATGTTAATACTTCCCAATTCTATACACTTTGATGAATATACACTATGTACATACATATCACTGGACCGATATCTTTTGTAAATGAATTTGAATCTATTAAATATAATTTCAACATGTCAAATACCACCTTAATTATTATTGTATATCTTTGTCTATTTACAGTTCACCTGTTCCTGTGAAATGCGTTTAACAGGAGGAAATGTTGATTGTGATGATGATGACGATGATGATAATGTAATTATAAGTGCTGAGTCAAAGGTATATATATCTATATTTGAAATAATATTACGTATTACATGCATATGTGATTTCACTGGTATTCAAAATTTTTATCATAAGAAGAAATAAGGGGTCGAACAATCAAATCAAATATTGTTATTTTCACAAAACTTTCAACAATTTAACAGAGAGAATATGTGTTAACATGTAACTATTTTTTTAATGATACCCATTATTTTTTCAGGGTACACAGACCGAATGGCAACTGCTTTAATTCCATGACTTGGTAAGTTTATTTGGTAGTAAAATATAGTGTTTTTCATACCTTACACTCAGTTCGATTTACAAACACTCCAGCGAATTTAAATAGGTTGCAGGTTTCCTCTGAAGACATGTCGAAATAAATCTCTAATCCATCATGTCTTTCAAATCGTATTTGCTCTACACACGAAGTGTCGAAAATGTTAGTAAATCTTACAACTGGGAAGTTGTCTGGGATTTCTCCCACGAATGTTGTACCTCTTCCTTCTGAACAATCTAACAGTTCTCCCTCTGTTTTTACACAGCCATTAACATTAAGTGAAAGGACTGGAGAAAACAAAATGAACCAAACACACAAAAACATCTTGACATTGAAATATTCTCAGTGTAAATTGCTAGTCGTGTTCTCTACTTCCGGTGAAATCACGTGAAAAATGTCAACATCAGTTCGATAAAGTGTTCATTTCGATAAAGTCAATGGTGGCACGCGTGTACGATGCAGAATTATGTGTAGATCTGTAACAATGATTTTTAAAGAATATAATTATTTTATTTTTTTGGAATAGACGCCAGGCGAGTTGAAAAAGAGGAATTCAATTAAAGAGGAAGAGACATTTGTGAACAAAATTTACTTATTAAGTGTTTGAAATTTGACGAGTTGAAGAGGAATTCATGTAAAGAAGAGGAAGAGACGTTGATGGACAAAATTTACTTATTTAAGTTTATAAAATAAATATTTGAAATTTGTTATATCCTTACTTTTTATTTGTTCCTTGTAGACTGGAATAGAAAGTATCTCCAGCTTGCCGGGTATTACCCCTTCTTAACGGGGCTGACCCCGAGGGAACCCCGGGATATAGAAATAGGACCCATTCCGTGGTTGTGCGGGATTAATAAATACATAACCCATCTTTCGGATGTGCCACGCTTCCTGCACGTTAAAGAACCCTTGTAGCAAAATCTTTTTTGAGTGGTCCGTAGGTGATCAGCTACAAGGCTAAATTCCCCGCCCCTTTCGATTTCACCCCACTTTTCCAGTGGCAGTCAGAATTTTCCGTCCCATGACCCTTTCCATACCCTAAAGTGATTATTTATTAACAAACTTGTTCTCGTCTTGATATACCTGAAATATTGCTCAGTAGACGTTAAACAATATTCAATCATTCAACAGGGAATAAAGCAACCTTTATCTAACGCCTGTGCTTTATTCAAAGTGATGACACCAGTGACAAGGAAATATTTTATGCAAGGTTGGGTCATTTTCGACTCGGGTCCAATGTTTTCTGACAATAGCATTAAGTGTTCTTAGGTCATGATGATAGGTAATAACAAGCGGGGTTTTCAATAGCTCATCCTTTTTGTTGTAGCGTAGGAGGCTGGTGAATATATTTTTGACCAAGAAGCAGATGAGAGTACTGATGAAGAAGAAGTGGAAGAGATAGCTGCTCTACGAAAAACAGTAGGTTACCAGGCAAAAATGGAATGAAATAGAAGTTAATGAGCTTAAAAAGTATTTCAAAACCTATCTTGACATTCAAGTTTGTCCTAGAAGAGTAGCTGTTAATTCAGCGAAAAAGAAAAGTCGTTCATCTAACGGACTAATTTGGAAAAGATCAAATGATAAAATAATCAAAAAGATTAGTAATATGAACCACTAGAAGAAAAATTGAAACTTTTGCCAGGCGTTCATGATTTTTTTGTCATCAGTTAGCATGTATTGTCCATTTACTTCCGAAAAACTGCTTAGATTTACTCATAGTATATATATCATGCCTTTTATCAAACTTTAGTAATACTCTGCCCTCTGAAAAAGATTAAGCATTTGAATAAAAACTTGTAATTCTGAAATCAAAATTTCATTTCATTTTTCCTGCCCATCTGACCAGAAAATCTTACATCAAAATAAAATCCAAGAGCTTAAAATCAAACTTTTAAGTTTTTTAATTGATTTTTATGTCCAAATGGACACAATAAAGAGCTTGGCTCACAAACTAAGGAAAATAAAAACTAGCCCTTATAATTCCTTACATATATTGGAAATGGTAAGAGGTATGTCAAATTGGTCAACATACTACTTAAACTATATGATAAGAGAAATCCGAAGAAAGGAACCCCATTAAAATCCAATACAACAATTAAAGACTTTACATATTCTAAAAATTGCAATTTCAGCCCTTTTGACCCCTTGTAGCTTGGAAACGGTAAGAGCTACGCCAAATCCATTGGGCGAACTACTGAAAGCTTATAATCAAGAGAAATCCAAAGAAAAAAATCCCATCAAAATCCGATGAAAAATAAAAATTTAAGTTAATCTGCAAATTTGCAATTTTATCCCCATTCGGCCCCTCAAAGCTCAGAAATGACACATGTTGTAAAAAAAAACTGATGTTGCAACCCTACATTTATTTTCAAAAGGAATCCATTGCAAAAAACTGCAGCAAAATCGGACCAAAAATAAATAAAAGGACATTTTTGAAAATCGCCCCTTTTGGGCCCCATTTATCTCGTGAACGGTGCATGCCATGTAAAATCCGTTGGCATACTACTGATAGGAAATTTACTTAGGAACACACTGAAAGAAACCCAATCAAAATCCGATAAATAATAAATATTCTACAGTATGTGAAAACACCCAATTTCACCCTTTTTGGCCCCTTTTTTTAAAAACAGGAGGTGCCAAAATAACCAAAACAAAGCCAAGCCTTCCTTTTGTGCCAAGGGACACCATGTTAAAATTTCATAAGCATTGGCTCACTGGAAATTAAGTTATTGACAAAAAACAAAAAAGTCTACAGACGACGACGACGCCGGACGACATCGGCGACAGCGCCATACCATTTATACGACCTCAATTTTTTTGCGGTCGTATAAAAAAGTGTCTTTTGGCATTGGGACTGGGGCCCATATTCGGCCTCAAATTGTACAGTAGGAAAATCACTGCATTATGTCGGATAAGCGATGGGTACCCTCAGGTGTAACGTTTTGTACTCTGTGTTGTAATACAATTTTCAGTAACTTCAAAAATAAAAGATCAATAAATCAAATTGACTATTTTAAAAAGAAAAATATGAGAAAACTTTATTTAGACAAAATTTTCAAAGACATTGACCGTCCAGTCGACTATCTAGCCCTAAGAATGAAGGTGAAATCTGACCCGTTATCTTCACTACTTGAAGAAAACACATTATTTCATATTAAAATTTCATTGCAATTATAATCTTTATCAATTGATAAATATCACACTCGACTATCCTTCTGTATAACAGGTGATTGTTCCTGATAACAATGAAATATTAAATGTTTCTAAAAAAAAGGGGGGGCTTTCCAAAGTACACAGAGAGTTTGAAAATGAATGTGGATACAGAAATTTGCTGGTCACAATAAGGACCTTTACATATTAATTAACTGGACATAAATTGGTGAAAATAGAAATTATATCTTTAAATCACTTATTGATTGGAAATGGTAAGAGCTAAGAAGTATCTGTTGACTACCAACTAAAAGCATACATCAAGAGAAATCCAAAGAAAAATAAAGACTTCACAAAATTCGAATATTGCAATTTTGACACTTTGACTCCTTATAGCTTGGAAACCGTAAGACCTACGCAAAATCTATTGCAATATTAATGAAAGCTTACAATGAGAGGAATCCAAAGAAAAAATTCTGATAAAAAACAAGATTTCACTTATTTCCTAAAATTCCAATTCTGGCCCCTGAAACCCTTTTAACTCGGAAATGGTAAGATATATGCCGAATCCCTTGAATACTAACGAAAGCTTACGATGAGAGGAATCCAAAGAAAAAATCCCATTGAAATCGGATGAAAAATCAGAGTTTTAGCGCAATGTCAATTTTTCATTATTCATCCATTGCAAAAAACTGCATCAAAATCGATATGAAAATTTAAAAAATTTAATTTTTTGAAATTCGCCCTTTTTGGCCCCATTTACCTTATGAATGGTACATGCCACATTAAATCCATTGGAATATAACTGAATCGAAATTTCCTTAGGAGTACACTAAAAGAAACCCCATCAAAATGCGATAAAGAATAAAGATTCTTCACTCAAATTTCTGAAAACACCAAATTTAACCTCTTTTTTGGCCCCTTTTTCTGAAACGGGTGGGGCCAGGAACATGATATTAAAACCTGGGCTAAAACTTGAGGCAAGAAACTTAATACTAAAATTTGAAAATAATCCGTTCACTAAAACCAAAGTAATGCTGTCCACAGACACGAAAATACATAATTTAACCTCCTTTTGGCCCCTTTTTCTGAAACGGTAGGGGCATGAACTTAAAAAAGGGTTCTTAAAAATGTGCCAAGAAATATCAAACTAAAATTTGAAAGTGATCCATTCACTAGAACCAAAGTTTTACATATACTGTCCACTGACTCGAAAACACCTAATTTTACCCCTATTTTGCTCCTTTTTCTAAAACAGGCTTGGCCACGAACTCGAAATTACAACCCAGGCTTAGGAATGTGCCAAGAAACATCATACTAAAATTTGATAACAATCCGTTCACTAGAACTAAAGTTATGCTGTCCACAGACACCGACGCCGATGACTGCACCATACCATAATATTTTTGCGGTCGTATAAAAATCAAATCAAATCAAATTTTAAATAGATAGTTCACAATGACAATATCCACTTAATATTATGTGAAAGAATCGGTGAAATTGACCACGTGGTTTAGAAGGAGTTGTCAGCACAAAGTTTGTACCCATATGGTGTACGGAAAAACGAACGAACGAACGGACACCATGATCACGAGATACCAGCCTGCTAAACCAGGGGTATAATAATATAATTTTAGATAAAAAATATTATTGTAAGTTCAATTTATGTAACTAAAAGTATCGTCTGTTTATTAAATAAGTGATTTTTATACAGATGCAAATTAGAGGCTACTCTCTAGAAACAGAAAGTGGTTGTTATAAAAGATTTGAAATAAAATGATTGATTTAGCCAAATGAACTATCTTCAGTAATAAAACATGAAAATTGACTTCTTTTTTCATTGTGCAAGTATATTTAAATTCAATTAGAAAAGAATACATATGATAATTTTCTTAGTCCTGTGAGTAATAACGAAAATTTGAACCTATATTGTGTCTTTTAATAACCAAATCATTTTGAGCTGTTGATCGAAAAAAGTCTTTCATACTAAGGAAGGTGGACTCTGGAACTACATCATTTTATAAATGGAATTTGTCCGTGTAATTAATATTTGAAAAATAAATTGATGATTTTCTTTTTGTTTATTTTTGTGTAAATGCATATACTTTTAATTCTTTGCTTTAAATTGTGCATTTTTCAATAAAGACACATTTTTAAATCAAATCAAACAATCCTAATCTCAGAATCGATAAAACTCAAAACCTATGCTATTGTTTTATTATTTTTCAAGGCACATGCTTTGTAAATTTGTTCTGTAGTACCGGTTGCCATTCCAGCACTATGTCCTTGTTTTAAAGTTTCATTACATGCATTGTTGTATTAGGTTATAAATCAAATTTCTTTTCAAGAACCCATTTAAAAAGAAAAATATGCTACGATGAAAAACCGGTGCGCACTACGCTTGATTTTCTAATTCATAATATATTCTACACATTTGGAGCAGCAAGATGGCATACCAATGGGCACTAATTGAGCACCTCTATTCGCAGACTTGTTTTAATAGTTTTACGATATTGAATTTTTCAGATTCGTAAAAAGATCATAAAATAAAAGATGCTAGATCTTACAGTCTCACTTATAGGTTCTATCCATCAATAATGCATCTGTTGCTAAATGGACCCCATTAATGCATCCGCCAGAATTAGAGATAAAGGAAAAGACAGAAACCACAAGATCTACATCTTTTGGACTTACAGCTGGAATCTGACGAAAATGATCATCTCAGTACTAAAATTTACGACACAATGGGCGATTTTAATTTCAAAATTATCAATTTCCCTAACATGGACAGTTATATTCCAGCTTCTCCTGCTACGTATATTTCACAGCTGATTCATTATTCGAGAGCTATCACAAATTATATATTTCTCATTACATTGCATAACAATACCAACAAAGATGGATACAATATATATTTGTAGAAATCACATTTACTTATAGTGCTTTAATTTTGTGGCGTTCTTGTTTGTTTTTGTTTATATTTGTTTTGTCTTTATCATGCTGTCTCAATTCGTATTGGATATGAATTGCCGTGAATTTTGATTTTTTTAAATTTTGGAATCTTCCTTTCATCATTCTTGCTTCGGTATTCGTTTGTCGATGTATTCACATCAATCAGTCCTTTAAATCCCCACCAGTTATATTGTGACTATATGACGTATTTTGGTATTACTTACTTTACACAGATATGTTCTGTTTTTCATATGTAATATAGCCGGAAGTTAACAGCCCATATCAATATGCCCAGTCTGAAAAAGCCATATCAGCCCAGTTTGAAAGGTCTGAATTTTATACCGCAAGCCGGAGATACTAGGTCCTATTTTTATACCCCGGGGCATATATGACGTCCGGCTACAATACATGAATAAAAATGACAGTGAGTACAGCGCAGAGAGGTACGTGACGCCCATAAAAATGTAAAAAAAATGGAGCTGGAGTAAATATTCTAAGAAGGAATGCGCGAGTATGGTTTGCTTTGATGGGGAAGAATCAAAGCAACATTTGGCAGTTCTCAGAGGAAAGGTAAACTGACGAATAAATCCACTTTTTGTATTTTAAAAATAACTTTCACATGACCACCAATTCTATTCTATTGAAGAACGGGTTGACAGGTTGGACGTTATCGTCAAGAGACCACATGAAGCCCAATTTCACGGCCAACATTGAAAATGGAAATCTTGTTGTCACGGGTAGACTTTACCTAACGTGGTATTTTACCGTTGTTTTGAACGTGGACAACTGAAAACGTGGACAAAATATTGAACTGTGTGGAACCCTCGCGACACCGCAGAATCATTGCTGGTCAACATTTAAAAATCATTGTGTTTTCATATTTATTAAAAATCCAGTTTAAAAATGAGTTGTGTCGACAAATGATCAGTGCTTTATTTTCATTTTTTTAATCAGAAAGTTGGGCTGATTGAAGTTAAAATGAGATTTTCTCTCCCAGGTATATATTTTAGAATTCTGTTTTAATGTCTACCTAACATTTGTGTTTAACAGGTAAATCTATTGAAAAAAATTCTACTTAACACGTATGCAAATATTTTCCAGAATACTGTGTATGTTCTACTTCATTTTTGTACATTAACCATTAGTTGCAAACATTATCAGACAAATAAAACAGTGCCCAGGCATGAGAGGAAGAAGTCCCTTATTTTTCTTTTGTAAATGCCAATATACACTTCTGACTACTCTAGTAATCCTTCTTACTGATTTAATTGCTATTTTATGAAAAATAATTTATTTTTCGTGCTTTGACTATATCTGTTCACTTTTGTATGTCCATTAATTCATTGGTTCGTTGTTGTCCAATGTGTTGTTCATAAATTTGCGGTATTCATACATACTGATTAACAGGAAGTTTATTGTTTCCCTTCAATAGAAACACAATTTTTCCATGACTTTGTCATTTTTCGTAAACATTTGGATTCATAAAGCTAGCGGTTGCTAAAATAAACACAAATTAATGGTTTTTCAGCGACATCGTTGAAGCACAATGATCATAATATATTTGACATCCGCGAGGGTATTCATCAGTCCAATAGTCAGACTTGTCTGGCACGAAAATGTACCTAGCGAATTATAGAAATTTACCGTTTTATCAAAATTCTAACCATTTAGAAATACATGTACTACGGCTTCATTCCGTGTATGGCACTCGGTGGATGTCCTTAGTACTGGATTTGGCTTCCTATTTCGATATTTTTGGTAATGAGTACTTTTTTGTTTACAATTTTTTTTTATTATGGCTTTCCATGTTATTTGATTTTAATGCTGCTGATGAAGGATTACTCCTTGAAACACTTGTACAGCATAACTAAATTTACTGTTCATTTTTGCAACTTTGGAATTTTTCATTTTGTAGCATCATTTGAGTTCAAACGACCGCTAACCTGATAACTGTCAACTGTCGGCGACATTGTGCACCTGTTTTATTTCTATTATCGTAATGATTTTTGGTGGTTACCATAGCAAAACAGATTTTAAAAAATTTCCCAGATTTGGAACGGTTGACACAGGTGTTACATTGAAAACTCAAAAATTATATGATGTACATGTTGGTCTGCTTTACATCACCTGTCCTTGGCCTCATTTTCATGTGACGAATGTCCATTTTCTCAAGTACTATAGGTAGTAGGTTAATAATGTTTTGTCTGTTATTAAATATATTGCAAGGGTACATGCCAGTCTTGCATTTGTCATATGTCCTAAAGCTAGTTTTCATGGTCTATTGAGTAATGTTAATTTTCATGATGAGGTTAGTTTCTTAACCACTTATGTAGTCTGTGCCACTAGTCCTTTACCTGAGTAGAGTAATATTCAGATCGGGGCTAGTGAAAATTTTCCAGAAATTTGGTTGGAATAATAAGTTTCTTCTAAATTGTCTTTGGGGCTAGTATGTCTTCAAAGTTTTTGGGACAGGCTGCTTTTGGTTGTAGATAAAACTATTCGTTCTGGGAATTCATTGTGCATGCTAGCATGACGGAATAATCCCAACATTCACCCTAATTTACACTGTTGAATGAATAATGACAATTGCTTAATAGTAGTTGCTATAAATTCTTATTGCTAGTAACACTATAATGTTATATTCCGACATACCAGTAAGCAGATTAATCATTTTAGTTTGTCCACTCATGTTCTGTATTTAGGTGATTGGGTTGAAGAACCATGAAATAACATGGTTATGCCGACATCTTGGTCACACCCACTACGTTCATGTTTCTAATATTATCTGAATATGGTACTGAGAGTTAATATATTAGCCTGATTATGATACCGGGAGCTAATATATTAGCGTGAATATGATACTGAGAGCTAATATATTAGCTTTGATATGATTCTGTGAGCTAATATATTAGCGAGAGCTAGTATATTAGCCTTAATATGATACCAAGAGCTAATATATTAGCTTTTATATTATGTAAGGACAAGAGAGTTTCACGTCAATAAAATATTAGACAAAGCTTACAACATAAATGTCGATATGAAAAGCTGAAATATTAGCCAGGAAATTTTAACATCATCGTAAAAGCTAATATTATAGCCATCGTAGATGTGTAAAAATGAGAATGTCAACAATCTTATGGGGTATATACACTTAAGTTTTATTTCTTTCAGATTATTGGATATTGAAGTTGTCCAATTCACCATTCATAGAAATTGCATTCTCTAAACACATCAAATGGCAATGAGATTTTTAAACACTAACAGCTGCACCTTCATCCAAGTAAATTGACTGGAAAAAGATACTGGATAGACTTGAGAAATGACCAAAACTAGTCAATTCAGATGGAAAGCTTGAGCTTTGAGAGAAAATGAAATTTCTCATTTCAAAACAGACTGCGTTAGAATTTGATCCTAAGGGTCGTCATCATCCTTATCCCCCTTAATTTATGAAGTCTGCAACCATCATCCGGTAGACAAATTTGATACTGTGTTGCCAAGTACTGGGAATCAGATGGATTTCATTGTATACATCATTTGTCTTCTTGTAAAGAGAGTCAGGAAAAGCGTATCATTCTAAGTATGGGAGGAACTTGCTTCACAACGAGCAGTGATCCGACATCAATATTGCTTTGATGCTTATGCCACAGTCACCCTTCAGACCTAATAGCAACCCTTTCTTTTCCGATAGGGATCCTGGAAATTTTTGAATTATTCTGAATTATTTCAGAAATGGTTGCTCACTTGACATTGCGACACTAACCAGAAAAGCTGGTTATCTTTAGTGAGTTGTTGACGGAAGCTTCGTACTACTAATTGGTTGGATTACAAGAAATATTGGCAAAACGATTCGGTCAGATCTGGCGTATCACACACCCATGGAAGAAACTGACTGCTGTGAAAAAAAAGACACTTGCAGTGACATTATCAATACAAAGTTATTCATTGAAAAATAGGATTTTGTTTTATTAAGTGGTAGTTATTCAGAATCATTTTTAGTCTTCTGTCTGGGAACTAAACTGTATCAGCAAGTACCTGAAATAGAAAGCAAAAAGAAGTTAATCAATATTTGGCACATATTGAAAAAAAAATCAAAGTGCTGTTAGCAAATTGGAAATTGAGTCATAAAGAACTAAACAGATTCTTGATTGATTGATATTGATTTAACCTGGTAGTAATGAATATTACTGGGAAGTTGTGTGTTTTTATTTTGTGTTGTAAACTCTAACATGCTATTTGGTGACCAAATTCCTATTTGGGAGGGGGCAATGTCATGCTGACCCAAGTTACAAACTCCGAATAACACACAGTCGGAGAAAATCAAAAGTTTGTCTGAAGGAATAATTGCTATTGTTTAATGTGTCAAATAATGTACAGATCTGTTCGTAATATATAAGCAATTCCTTTGCTACAATGATTGCAAAACAAAAATCCTTGTTATATGCACAACTGTCAAATGAACGAAGTCGTCGGTAGATACTTTATAGGATAAAAATTACCTGAAACTGGTAATTTCAGCTTCTCACGGAGTAAGCAATCAAGGACTTTCATAACCACAAATATTTAACCAAAAGCAACTTGGTACCATTAAAATAATGTTGGGGAGACAAAATTGTAATCCGTAGATCTTGTCATGTCCATGTTTACGTTCACCCTTAAGGGAATTCCCCTTTACCGTTGAGACCACAGTGATTGGTGCATTCATTCAAGTGTTGCGTCACCGTTGACTGGAATATTTTGCTTTGCCAGTCAGTGTTCTTGTTATAGCACAAAATATTTGTTTGATAAAAAAGATCCTTTTTTTAAATCATTGCCTGTTAAACATTCTTCTAAGATGATAAGATAAAATACCTTCCCTACCTACCGTTTCATCAAACTCAATGTACACCCGGAGAACGGCAAACAAACATATTTTTAAGGTTGGCATATTTAATAAGAATAGAGAGGTGAATCTCATTTCATTTTTTAGGATCTTTGGAAAGAAAGATTACTAATGAAACAAGTTCAAGAATTCCAGAAGACTGAATAAAATTTGGCAGAAGATATTCAAAATAAACGCTGGAAAATTGATAACAATAATAAGCCCTTGGATGGACGATCAAGATGACGATATAAAAGCTATTACCCAGATAAACCAATTACAGAAGATAAGGCTTCTACTATGAAGCACAGATAGTAGATGCACAGAAAGATTGATTGATTGGTTGATTGATGTTTTACGCCAACTTCAGCAATATTTCAGCTATATTGTGGCGAGAACTGTTAAATATATTGAACAATTTAAATAATTAAATATATAAAATATAAAACCATTACAGCTTTCTACAAGTAAAACTGGTGTGTAAAATATAAAAATATAATACGAGAAATGCAAGTTTAATTGTTATAATATTAGAACTTTAAGATACATCCATTTAAATCTTATGAAATAAATTGTTTGCTTTTAAAAATTGAACGATTTTGTCGCCAGCGACATTTGTAAATAGGTCTTTAAGACAATCAGCAGAATAAAAATCACGCCTGACATCGGCAACATCTACACAGTCAATTAAAACATGTTGAATTGTATAAGGACAATTGCATGGAATACATTCAGGTCGATCATCACTGTTGAGAATAAAACTATGTGTTGTTCTAGTATGTCCAATACATCTGGTCAACACTACCTGTTCCCTACGGTTTTTACCGCAGGAACCGACTTGTTTACCGACGTCTGACTGTATTCCATGCAGTTTATTATTTATTTGCAGATCCAATTTGGCCTGCCATAACTTAAAATGTATTTAACTATTAAAGGCTTCATGTCAGTGTA
>MJUU01016225.1:18473-45166 GCA_002080025.1 Modiolus philippinarum | reverse complement strand
CCCACACACACACAGACACAGTAAAAACAAAATATCCGTCTTGTTGATGTGTCTCTGACTATTGATTGTTAAATGGTGCATACATGTTGCACTTTTTTTAATAATGTTGTATCTCCAGATTTTACAGTCAATTTACTGCAAAACTAAATCGATCCGCGCTAACTCCGTCGGCACTTTCTTTTCTCGATAGCTAATTATTGCTTTGTCATGTTAAAATTTTTAACAGTTTAATAAATATTTTATTCGTATAATCCTAATCTAAAAGCATATTTTAAAATATTTCGGCCGTACATCGTATACTTTAAAATCTCATAAATTTTAAAATCTCATAAACCCCGTATGAAATATGCAAGTACATGACCAAAACCGGAACCGGAACTTGCAGTTTTCATAGACTTTAAAATCTCATACCACACCGGTTGTTTTGTCCATTTAATTTGATCAAATTTCGATTTTTTATTCCGCCATTTCCCTAAGTACATACCCACTGTTTTATTCATATTCATTTTAGCCCCCGATGCTTTCTCATAAATTTCAATTACCTTAAATGTTTCCTGAATTGACTCATCGGTTTTATTAAGTAATTGGGTATCGTCCGCAAACATGTTGAGTTTTGTTTCTAGGATATCCCCAGTCCTCGATGGGAGCTTAATACCTCGTATATTTGGATTTTGCCTAATCGAAGTGGCCAGGGGCTCCGCCTGTAATATGTACAGCAAAGGTGCAATTGGACACCCCTGACGGATTGAACGCGTAAGCCCTACAAATTTTGAGGTAAATCCGTTCGTTTGTATACAGGTTTCAGCGTTTTTAAAAAGCATATTAACCCAACCCCTAAATTTTCACCAAATCCAAATTTTTCTAAGCATAAGTTAATCCACCCCCACTCTACCCTATCAATAGCTTTTTGTTGATCAAGAAAAATAATCGCCCCTTCCTCATCTTCCATATCAGTATAATCAATAATGTCCTGAAGTAACCTATTCCCTTGAAATATATTTCTTCCCTTAATAAAGCCTTTTTGATCCCCATCTATTATACTCGGCAGTACGCATTTTAATCTTTCAGCCAATACTTTCGATATAATTTCATAATCTGAATTTAACAATGTGATCGGACGCCAATTTTTAATATCTTCCCTCTCCCCCGATTTAAAAATAAGTGTTATTACGCCTTTATATTGTGAGTTACTAAGCACATTTGAGGTAAAAATTTCTTCCATCACAGACAAAAAATCATTACCAATTATGTACCAATAGTACTTGTAAAATTCACTTATTATCCCATCTTCCCCGGGCGATTTTTCGTCTTTGAGTTTTTTCACTGCTTGAAGTAATTCAACCATAGTGATATCTCTATCACATAGGATTTTGTCGTCTTCACCAACTTTGTGTTCTAAGTTATACAGAAGTTCCTCTGCCGCATCCATATCCCAACCCTCAGACGTAAACATATTTTCAAAATAAGTAGTTTGTTCTTCTAAAATAGTCTCTATGTCTTCCTTGTATTGCCCCGTTGAAGGTTTCACCCTAGTCCAAAGTTTTTCCGCTGCCCGTTTCTTTTCTAGATTATAAAAATATTAAGTAGATTTCTCCCCCTTTTCATACCAATTAACCCTTGACCGTATTCTGACCCCTTCTGCTTGATTATCGTAATAATTCTTTATGTTACATTTTAATAAGTTAATTTCATCTGGTTTATCCTGGTTAGTTTGTGTTAAAAATTCAATTTTCTTTCCCATTCCCGTATTTGTTTATCTGTTACCTTTAATTTTTTTGAGATTTCAATTGATAAGCTTTTAATTTTAACCTTACTTTCCTCCCACCATTCTATCAAGTTTTCGTATTCACCCTTTTTCAAAGTCCACCTACTCCAAAAACTTTCAAACGTGTTTTTAAATATGTCTGATTGGATGACCGAACAGTTCATTTTCCATAATCCAGGACCACTATCTAGTTGTATTATATTCAGTTTCATAATAACACCGTCGTGATCACTGAAGGGAAAATAAACTATTTTCACTTTATCTAACGTATATTGCAATACGCTGCTTATGAAAATATAATCTATTCGTGATTTTGAGTTTCCCCTGGAAAAGGAATACTGCTTTCCATCAGGATATCGCAGTCTCCATGTATCTATTAAATTACTATCTTCAATGAATTTCCGTAATTCACTGGTACCTATATCATCTCTAGACGGAATTGGTTTTCGATCTAATTTTTTCAATAATGTACAATTAAAATCTCCCGCGACTACATTATTTTCTTCGGCATTAACAGAGATGGCTTCATTGAAAAATGATTTCCTATCGAAAGCCACATTTGGTGCATAAACATTTAAAATTTTAAGGTAGAATTTTTCATTTATTTTAATTCTACAGGAAATTAACCTTCCACTGTTATCGTGGCCACATTCATTTACTTCATATCTACACTTTTCCGATATAAAAATAGCGACACCCTTTGAATAGTTATTCCCGTGATTCCAAAAACTTTGCCCTTCCATTCGCGCCCCCATTTTTCCCCAGTCTCATTTGTACTGTACTGCATTTGTTTCCTGTAGACAAACTATGTCTATTTTTTTCTTTTCACACCAATGATAAATTGCATTACGCTTTTTATCGTCCGACATTCCATTCACGTTTAGACTTACAAATGAAATAGACTTACAAAGGATAAAAAAAATTAATATTGTACAGTAAATACATCACAAACAACAATTTAACACATTTAAACAACAAAATCAAATATATACAGACGTTAAATAATTAAAGTCTTGTGACATGGCAAAAAAGAGGTTTCAATAAACAGAGACATGAGAAATACTAACATCACAAAGATGACATACAAACTAAAACAACCAAAGCGGGAAATGTGAGTTACAACCACAGCGTAAACAATGAGTAACACCCACCGCGAGAAATGTGAGTAAACACTCGCCCCGTGAAATGTGAGTTAACCCATACCGTGTGAACTGTGAGAAGACAATTCTAAGTTGCAAAACTTGTGTCTAATCCATTTGTTTATTTTGAACAATAGAATATGTTTAAAGTATGTGAGCAACATTCATGCCGTGAACTGTGAGTAACACCCACATTGTAACTGTGAGTATCTCCCAAAGCGTGAATTGTGAGTAACATTCACACCATGGTTTGTGAGCAACATCAACAGAGTAAACTGAGAGTTTTTTTATTGAGAACATAATACACACTACTATCAGTTGTAACAATAAACGTGACAACAAAATTCGGATGAATATAATTGGGGAAAGACAAGTAAGGAACATTCATTGGACAAACGGCAAATCCTAGAGCACACATACATCTACCAAAACAGAGAACTAATTAAGACAGCTTTCATATTCACGACTTAAAACGGACATTTTATAAATAAAATGATGGTAAAACAGGTTGAATGATGTATCAATTTAGTTGTTTTGATGCAATTGTTCAAATATTGCAGGATATCGTGTGGCTATGCTTACTATGCAATATCATTTGGTGTACAACAGTTGTCTGGCAGTCTTTGTTTGAATTTATTCCTTTTAAGTACAGTAGAAATCCCAGCACAGTCTATCACATGGCTATTTAACCACTAGTAAGTACGAATTTTCCTCATTTATAAGTGTAACGCAAAAGTAATATAGAATTGTCTGAATTTATATTCCAAGCGTACAAAAAGTGTCTAATACACAAGCGTTTGCAATTTTGCTTGTTATATTTGCAAAAAGAATATCTGAGCAATAAAAATTTATTTCATCTTTCTATTTTAATTTTCGTATAAATAAATTAAAACTTTAATTAAATCCATATGTGCCTTGTAAAATTGTCAACGATTGTTGTATAAGCTACAGTATTGTCAATCAAATAATAATGATGAAATCTTACTTGTAGGATCTAAGTGCCATAGAAATCAACTTTAATTTTATAATATACTACTCAACAACAGAAACGATACACAGATTTTATCAAAAATAATATGATACTTTCTAGCAGAAAAACCATAATTCATAGACAAAATGTATTTTTTGCTTGTAAGAGTTAACATTACTCCGGAAGATTTTTCTTACAATTTCTGAACCATTTTCGGTCACGGTCAAGGTCATTATCCGGAATTTCTGTTTACAGGCGTTAATAGTGAGTAAGTCCAATTTTTTTTTACAAACCATCACATTTTGGAACCGGCTGAAGTCACATCTCTGTTGCTATGTCGACCATGATTTCCTCAAGCATGTTTTCCGTTTTCAACTACCGATCTCATAAGGGTAAAACGCTAGACTGACGAGTCTGTCTCAAATCCGTCAATCTTACGGATATAGAGACAGATAAAGACAGCCGTCCGAAAAACAATTGTGTCTTTTGATTTCATTGGCTTACATACAAAGCACTTTCTGATTGGCAGTTTTATATTTAAAAATAACTTATTGAGGAAACCCCGTCATTACTTCCGGTCGTATCCAAATTAACAACTGGCATCGTTGGAACTGCAATGCCTTACCGAAAGTTAAAAAGGAGCAACTAAGATTAAAATATTTTACAACAGATTAGTTTATCTAACTCGTATCACTTTTTTGTGTTTCATTCGAAATTGACCGTCTTGTTTATTTTGACATTGTGACGTCATACAGTGGAATTTCCACTTTTTATACGACCACAAAAAAATTTTCAGGTCGTATATTGGTATGATACTGGCGGCGTCGTCGGCGCCGGTGTCGTCGGCGTCGTCGGCGTCTGTAGACTCTTCGTTTCCGTGCGATAACTTCAGTTCTAGTCGATCAATCCTTATGAAATTTTAACATGATGTTGCTTGTCACAAAAGGAAGTTGGGATTGGTTTTGGGTATTGTGGCCCCGCCCGTTTTTTTAAAAAGGGCCAAAAAGGGCCAAATTAGGTGTTTTCATATATTGGGCTGTAGAATATTTATTATCTATCGGATTTTGATGGGATTTCTTTCAGTGTGATCCTTAGGAAATTTTTAATCGGAAATATGTCAACGGATTTCATGTCACATGTACCGTTAATGAGATAAATCGGTCCCAAAAGGGGGAAATTTCAAAAATCTCTTTTTTTCATTTTTTTGTCCAATTTTGATGCAGTTTTTTTTCATTAGATTCCTTATGAAAAATTAATATAGCGCTCAATTTTTTTTTTTAATTTTTGGTAACTTGTTTCCTTTCCCAGCTATGAGGGGCCAAAGGGGTCAAAATTGCAAATTTGTTTATTACCTGAAATTTTTATTTTTCATCGGATTTCGATGGGAATTTTTCCTTTGAATTCCTCTTGATATAAGCTTTCGGTAGTATGTCAACGGATTTTGCGTAGCTCTTACCGTTTCCGAGCTACAAGGGGTCAAAGGGGCCAAAATTGCAAATTTTCGAAATATGTGATATCTTTATTTTTCATCGGATTTCGATGGGATTTTTTCTTTGAATTCCTCTTGATATAAGCTTTCAGTAGTATTGCAACAGATTTTGCGTGGCTCTTACCGTTTCCGAGCTACTAGGGGTCAAAGGGGCCAAAATTGCAAATTTTCGAAATATGTAAAATCTTTATTTTACATCGGATTTTGATGGAATTTTTTTCTTTGAACTCCTCTTGATATAAGCTTTCAGTAGTATGTCAACGGACATTGCATAGTTCTTACCGTTTTTGAGCTACAAGGGGTCAAAGGGGCCTAAATTGAAAATTTTCGAAATATGTGAAATCTTTATTTTTCATCGGATTTCACTAAGATTTTTTTCTTTGGATTCCTCTTGATGTAAGCTGTCAGTAGTATGGCAGGGGATTTTGCATAGCTCTTACCGTTTTCGAGCTACAAGGGGTCAAAGGGGCCAAAATTGTAATTTTCGAAATATTTGAAATCCTTATTATCATCGGATTTCGATCAGTTTTTTTTCTTTGGATTCTTCCTGATATAAGCTTTCAGTAGTAGGTCAACAAATTTGGCATAGCTTTTCCGGTTTCTGAGCTAAAGGGGCCAAAGGGGCCAAAATTGTAACTGATTCAAGCTCCATATTGTGTCCATTTAATTACTGTATCAAGCTCTTTACTGTTTCCTCATTCATTTTGAATTACACTTGTTCAAATTTCAGTATTCGACATGCTGCGGTCGTATCATGCTTCGCTCGGCGTAGCCCTTTATTCGATAGGTGTTCATCTGTCCCTTGAGCGTAACAGAGCAAAGCGTAGTGAGCCAGGGGGCAGCACTAGTCAGTCTAGGTAAAACGCGTGTTATGCGACCTTGACGTTGTGACGTCTCACCGGACCTGCTGTCACGTGATTTATCATTTGATGGTCATGTTTTCTTTGGATTCATTGATAGTCTTAAGTTTGTTCTTCTTTTCAAACAGCAATGATTTGCGAGGGTAAAAATCAAGATCAACGTTCTGACTGCGTTAAGTCACTGTCAACGTTGATTTTGGATTGAACGGGGCATCGAAATGAGACATTGTATTCCAGTTTTTAAGGTGGCAATTTGTTAACATGATTAAGTGTCCCAATTATGGTCATCAAACAATTAAAATTATCCATCTGTTAACTGCGAACTCGACCATCGGGCGAAAAATTACAATTCCGGATTCTCATCGTATCCGTTTTCGAATTGAATTAAAAATTGATGAAAAAAATGCGTTTTGACGTTGAAAACATTAAAACACTAAAATATAAATTTTAAATTGCGAAATACAAAAATATTTACACAATCAATTGTGTATCGTTTCTTTTGTTGAGTAGTATATTTATAAGAAAATAAAGTTTTACCCTAATGTGACCATTCATTTTACTTATTTTTTTCATTTTATATCATGAAATAAATGAATTTCTGAGATCCGCCATAAAAAGTTATTTTTCAAATATCAATGATATTGTGCAACTATTTGAAATGTATGAATTTAAACTGACAGAAACTAAATGAAAAGAACAATTGGAAATTGCAATAAAAAGATTAAATTTGTTGACACAGTCAGCATAATCATGATAATGACATTGTGCTTAACAATGACTATTCTAAAAGCCTTCTAAAATAATGGTCAGGATTGAATACTCATAGTGCACTCCTCTCCGAGTCGTGCACTTGAGTCTCAACCCTGACCACTATTTTGGCATAAATATTCGCTATTTTCGTCAGATCTGTAAACACTAGTAAACGTTTTTTTTTCATTTTTGGTAATGTTTTGCAACACTCATGTTCTATTTCTATCTTGTAATATAGGGTTATTGAATTAATATTGGGGGATATTGTCCCGAGCGGAATTTTATATTGCACAAGCTTGCGAGTGCAACATATATTCTACGAGGACTAAATTCGTGTTGGATATGAATTGCCGTGATTATGGAATTATGATTTTAGAATCCCCCCTTTTCTCGTTCTTGCTTCGGTATTCGTTTGCCGATGTATTCACCAATATTTATGCAATAACCCTTTTATTGTATATCAGGCTGAAATTTCTGTTAAAAATGGGATTTTGATTGTCGATGACGTTATGAAATCTAAGTCATGTTTGCAAAGAGGCAATATAGAAATTTATTGCACCTTTACATTCAGTTGCTTTCATAGGGAAATATTATGTTTCTATACAATAATGAAATATACTTTCAATTATGAATATGGTGAAAAAAAGGAACAGAGGCGTATCATAAATTCTTTACTTTTTTCTGAAAAGTAATAAATATTCCTATGCATACATTTAAAAACAATATTGATTTACTCATTTTTTTTCAGTTTTGGAAGGAAAAAGACAACATGCATGTTTTTCTTGATATCAGCAGCAGCTGGCTTTGTTGTTGGTGTGGTTCAGCTAATAGGTAATTTAAAGAAAAAGATGACGCGAAACCTACATAACTCTAGTAGCTCAAAAATTAAAACATTATTCCTTATGAAAAACAAGCAACACGTATATGCATTTCATTTGCGAGGAAAATTCCATTTGAAAAGAATAGAATACTTCTTTTGCGGGGAAAATACTTCATTTGCGAGAGAAATACTTCATTTTCACTGCAACTCCCTTTGTTTTGAAGGTTTTTTTTTACCCAAGACGTAATTGTAATGCTAACTCAATGTAATTTATAATATAACTCCCCTGTTAGCTCGAAATTAGCTTTTAATTCCTTATTGTCGGAATACATGTAAGATTTATTTTAGAGAATATTATCATAAAATTGTATTATAAAACACAGGATGATGGTTATAAAAACTGCACAACTTACGCATGTTATCTCTACGCTCTATCTTAAAATCAGCGCGAATCAATGGTAATGCAAAAATGAAAATCAAAATACCACTTCAGATAGACCATCCATTTTCATCCTTTTAACAGATATTGGTTATAAAAGTCAGATAATAAACGGGTTTGCTTTGACATCAAAGCTTGGAGTAGCAGCTGGATGGGCAGCTTTAATGTTGTTAACGACAGAATCGTTCCCAACGGTTGTAAGGTATATACTTTATAAATTATATGAAAAAGAAAGGAAATAGGGTAAATGTCAAGGAGACAACATCCCATATCCAGGTTAAAACGACCCAAAACAAAGCATCTAGGTGTCACCGTACGGTCTTCAACACAGTGATGAACCTCACACCATATAGCAAGCCCTAAATGTTAATTACAAGTCATTAAAAGCTAAAAAAACCTCGTATTTACTTCCTTTGTATGTTTTTATAATCTTGCTTAGATTGTGATCATGTAGTTAGTAGTCCATCTGTTTTGGGTTTCATTCGTATGTTCATTACACTATAAGGAAACGGGACAGAGAAAGGGGATGTTTGGGTACCCATAAACTAGTTTAACCCTACTGCTGGCTTTTCCTAGTGCCTGTACCGAGTCCGGCTGTCATGAGTTCCTACGTTTGTAGTGTGTCTTTTTGTTGTTGTTTTTTTATGTGTGTAGTTTCTTGATACATTTTAGCATGTGACAGTGTGTTTGACCATTGTAGGAGTTTCCTGTTATCCTTTTTATTCTATTCTAAGAGGCTTTTTTCATTATTTATCATTTGGTTGCCTTAAAAACTTCACGTTCAACTAATGCCCTTAGTTACACATAAGTTTGCAAAACAACGACAGCAGATTAACAAAAGAACAAAGAACACGCTTACATAAATAGAAGTACAGAGACAAGAAAAAAAAAACGAGAACACCAGAGGACAGAAGACTAAAGACACTACACACCCGCAAGATACGCAAATACCACAAATACAACTGCCAAAACTTAAGGCAATAACAAAAAAGACCCCTTTGGTTTTTTTGTGTTTTTTTCTAATTATTGTCTGTGTGTTTGATTTTTTAATGTTTTGTGTGTGTGTGTGTGTGTGTGTGTGTGTGTGTGTGTGTGTGCATTGTTTTTATTTTTATTTATATATTTATTTTTTCATTTGTTTTGTTTTTTTTTCTTTACAAAAACACGGAAGAACCAAGCAATGTAACAACGCTTTTATTGTTGTTCTTCATTTTGAAGTCACCACGAGACCTTCAACAATGCCTATTTCAGATTCATCTGAAAAAGGCATTCATTCATTTTATACTGCTCAAAGTTTTACTAATCGTGTATAGGTGGTTATAAATACAAATACATGTACACATAATTTATTTTATGAATTTATTGCAATTAGTTAAGATTTGTGTGTTTGAATTTGATAACTGAATGCGTTTCTATTTTACATGCAGTGTAAGAGTTAAATCCCCTGACTTACATATCCGGTCTAAGATCTTATATTAACTAACAGTGCTTAACGTAAATAAATCAAATGAATTTTATTTATTTGTTCTTCGAATACTTCGTCTCAGTTTGTCTCATTTACATAACAATAATTTCCTCTCATTGTTGTTTTCTTAATTAAATCATTTTTATGTATCTTGCTAAGATTTTGATACTCTTTCAGAAACATAGGATATGGTATACAGAATTCGATAGCAAGAATAGGTGCAATGGTAGCGCCTCAAATTGTTTATGTTGTAAGTATATTTTTAAAGGCCTTACAAAATATCAAAAAGTGGATTGTTTTAACTGTATGAGATTATTCTCATACATGACTATACATGCATATCTATTCAAAAAGAAGAATAATTGAACATTTTTGAGAAACAGATGTAAGCCATTACAATGATTTGGAGTGAATGCACATGAGACAAAGTCTATACAAATACATGGTCAAATAAGAACTACAGCAATTCAGAAAATATATAAACTGAGTTGAACAAGTTTAGTAAATGACTCTTTTTGTTATTTCAGAGTCAGCATACCACTGGTGTAATGTATTTCCTATGTGGTGGCGTCATGCTTTTTTCGGCATTATGTGCCCTTGGAGTCGCAGAGACAGGCAAAAAGTCTTTATCCGATACAATAGACAAAACAAAAAAAGATTCTTATCAACTCTCTGATGAAAAGACAATGAAAAATGGATGTGTGAATACAGGATTTGAGCATAATGAAAAATCCATTCATTTATAAAATTACATTAATTGTAATTATGATCTTCCATTATCGATGATGAATATCAAAACTGTCATACTATTTTTAGGTCTCCAAAAAATTTAAACTAAGTGTTGTTTATATATTTCTAATAAAATATGCAACGGATCAAGTTGTTATGGAAGATTTGTACATTACAATAAATATTCTGTTTTCAACTTTATGTAAAACAAAACATAAGAACGAGGGACTGAAGAAAGACTTATTAAATCATTGTCCTGCAGAAGAATATCGTGATCGCAATAAATGTCAAATAGGTTTGTGACATCAGTTTCATGAAGCAATACTTGAAAAAATTGATTAATTGAAATAAAAAAGGCATAAAGAATAATTTGATTTTCATCAAAGATTTTTTCCAATAAAAATATTCGAACCTTCATAGTCGAAACAGAAGTATATAACTAAATATTTTACGAAAGGATATGGAGTAATTGAACATGAGACCATTACACATATGGTAACCCCAACTTCAATAATTTAATGAGCTGTATGACTATTTCGGAAATTAATTCCTCATCAGCAGCACTAGAACCCAAACAAAGGAAATCCATTTTTTAAGTTCACAAAAACTTTAAAATACATAAAACCAAACGAAATCCGAATAATCAGTAATATCAAATATAGCTAAGGACAAAACTACGATGGAGGGTGTTAATCCTTCGATTTTAGAATTTACATCAATTCAGATAATAGTAATTGAACAAAAAGTACACATGAGATATTATCTCATGTACAAGTACACCATATCTAAGAAAAAAAAAGAGCATACAATCTCTACCACGGGAAATTGTTTTACCAACTCCACACTGCAATAAAAGACAAACTCCTGTATTAAATATTTTACGAAAGGATATGGAGTAAATGAACATGAGACCATAACACATATGGTAACCCCAACTGCAATACTTTTAATGAGCTGTATGGCAATTTCGGATATATATATGATTAATTCCTCATCAGCAGCACTAGAACCAAAACAAACGAAATCCATAATTTCAAAAAAGTTTAAAATGCATAAAACCAAACGAAATCCGAATAATCAATAATATGAAATATAGCTAAGGACAAAAATACGATGGAGGATGTTAATCCTTCGGTTTTAGAAGATAATAGTAATTGAACAAAGTGTACAACTGATATATTATCTCATGTAGAAGTACACCATATCATAAAGACTTTTATGTTCGATTGACCATCCGTTCGTCCTTCCGTCTGTCCGTCCTTCTGTCTTTCCGTCATTTCCGCTCTAACTTGACAACCCTTTGGCCGATTTACTTCAAACTTTGTAATGGTATTGGATATGATAGACTCACGATCTGTATACTTTTTCGTGAAATTTCGATTTTTCTTCAAAGAGTTATAGAACTCCATTTGTCAACTGTAAGGTAGTTTTTTCTGTCAATTTCAAACTTGACAACCCTTTTGTAATTTCACATCGAACTTCATAGATATTTTGCATGATGACCTCGCAATCAGTAAACTACTCCGTGAAAGTTCGATTTTTCTTACAACTAAGATTAATTGGACTTTATCCGTTTATTTTAAGGCAATTTTATGTCCTGCAGTGCTATAACTTGAAAACCCTTGAGTCAATTCATTTTAGGCATGGTGACCTCACAATCTGTAACCTTCTTCGTAAAATTTCGATTTTTTTGCAAGGGTGACTGGAGTGTATTCGTCTATTTAAAGGCAATTTTCGCATGTCTTGTTCTAACTTGACAACCTTTGGTTCAATTGTTTTAAACTTCATAGATATAAGCCATGATATGACCTCTCAATCTTTAAAGTACTTCGCAAAATTTCGATTATTCTTGTCAGGTTTATTAGACTTTATTTTTCGATTTTAGTCCGTTTTTTTTACATTTTACATGTTGTACTGTAACTTAACAGTCTTGGGTTAATTAATTTTAAACTGTACTAGAAGATGCCAGCGAATTTGTTACAATTCTGATAGAATCAGTTGTTAATAGTAAGGTTGTAATTGGTAGTATCAAAACGCATAAAAATAGACCATAAGTGTCAAAATGAAATAAGTCCGCAAACAGGAAGTAGACAGGAAACATACCAGGGCTTTAAACCAAGAGTATCACGGGACCTATGCTGGATCATGCTGGTGATCAAAGGGATGTGATAAGTACACGTAGTTGTTGGGAAAACTGTTACAAAAATATTTCTCCCGCCTTCCACATTCAACTGTTTTGCGTAACAAAAAGATATTGCCGAGAAAACTGTTACGAAAATTTTTATCATTTACCATTAACCAAGTCTGCAAACAGAAAGTAGGCATGCAACAGACCTGATATCAAATCCGACGATATATTCTGCATATCATATATTAAAAGGCTGTGATAACAGCTGCTGAGAAAATGATACAAAACTATTTTCCCGATTTCGACATTTACCATAATGCTACATACCAAATAACAATTTTTGTTTGTTTTGGCCTTATTTTGTGTTTGTTATGGCCTTACGTTTTCTGGTACCTGCATACGTTAACAGGATTTCAATCGAATCCTTGATATTTGTTTGTTTTTTGCTTTTGTTTTTGTTTTTATTTTGTTTATTCCATTCTATCATTTATCATGTTGCGGTTAATGAGCGGCCAAAGCATTGTGTGGGAGCACCGGCAGATCTAGTCTCCGAAAAGGGGGTTCCAATAAGGTTCCAGGTCATTTTGTACCGATTTTTGTCACTTTTTGTCTAAATTGTGCACAAAATCTAAAAAATATCCAGAAAAGGGGATTTCATTTTCCAGAAAAAAAAGGGTTTCAACCCCGTTTCCCCTCTTGATCTGCCAATGGGCATGACCAAATTTACAATAATTTGATGAATATTTTTGTAACAATGAAGAGGGTTCCAATGAATTTTCAGAAAAGGGAGAGTTCCATGTCATTTTTACCGATTTTTTTGTCAGTTTTGCTTAAATTTTGCACGAAATTTAATAAATTTTCCAGAAAAGGGTTTCATTTTACAAAAAGGGGTATTAACTCCCGGAACCCTCTCCCTCTGGATCCTCCAATGGACATGACCAAATTTACAATAATTTATAAATATTTTTTGTAATCAATAAAGCAAGCCACATAAATGTTAGTATTTTGAAACTACAGGCTCAGAGACTGATCCTGTATCGCTCACCTGACAAAATACTTCTCTGCCATGCATGACCAAAAATGATCGTTTTTACCAATGGAGGTCTAATGTTTAACTATGTTCTCTATTAGCACCTGTGTTTTTTGTCCTTTTGAAATGAGTAAACTTTGCAAAGGACCTTCTACTCATCATTCCGATACAATTTGCTTCAACAGTTTCAGAGAAGATGATGAAAATGTGATTTTTCCCATAAAGTCCAATGTAAAGTAAAACGTGCATTCTGTGCGGGCCGCCATGTTTTTTGTCAAATAAGAACAAAATGGGGAATCTTTGTAAAGAACCTTTAGTACATCAGTCCTATAAAGATGGATTAAATTTGCTACAGCTGTTTCAGGGGAGTAGATGAAAATGTGATTTTTTCATATTGTTAAATTTTAAACCATGTTCCTTGCTGGTAGCCATGTTTTTCATCTGATCAGAACGGAATGAGCAATCTTTGTAAAGAACCTTCAGTACATCATTCCTGTAAAGTTTGGTTGAATTTGCTTTAGAGGTTTTAAAGGTGATTTTCCCATAGGGTCCAATGTTAAACTTTGTTCCATGCTGGCAGCCATGTTTTTTATCAGATCGGAACGAAATTAGCAATCTTTGTAAAGGATCTTCCATTCATCATTCCTGTAAATTTTTGTTGAATTTGCTTCAGCCATATCAGAGGAGAAGATGAAAATGTGATTTTTCCATAGGGTCCAATGTTAAACTATGTTCTGTGCTGGTGGCCATGTTTATTATCGGATCGTAACGAAATGAGCAATCTTTGTAAAGGACCTTTATTACATCATTCCTGTAATGTTTTGTTGAATTTGCTTCAGCGGTTTTAGAGGAAAAGATGAAAATGTGATTTTTTCCCATAGGGTCCAAAGTTAAACCTAAGTTCCGCGCTGGCGGCCATGTTTTTTATCGGATAGGAACAAAATTAGCATTCTTAGTGCAGGACCTCTAGTACATCATTCCTGTAAAGTTTTGTTGAATTTGCTTCAGCGGCTTCAGAGAAAAAGATGAAAACGTGATTTTTCCAATAAGGTCCAATGTTAAACCTAAGTTCCGCGCTGGCGGCCATGTTTTTTATCGGATCGGAACAAAATGAGCATCTTAGTGAAAGACCTCTAGTACATCATTCCTGTAAATTTTTGTTGAATTCGCTTCAGCAGCTTCAGAGGAAAAGATGAATATGTGATTTTTCCAATAGGGTCCATTGTTAAACCTAAGTTCCGAGCTGGCGGCTATGTTTTTTATCGGATCGGAACGAAATGAGCGATCTTTGTAAAGGACCTTTAGTACATCATTCCTGTAAAGTTTGGTTGAATTTGCTTCAGTGGTTTCAGAGGAGAAGATGAAAATGTGAAAAGTTTAACCGACGGACGGACGACGGATGCCAAGTGATGGCAAAAGCTCACACTTACCCTTCGGGTCAGGTGAGCTAAAAAAGAGATGAGTGGCCATGAAATGCTTTCGTGTGTGATTTTTGATGGTATTTCCCATGATATAAGGTGGTGTATAGCAAATTAATCAATTTAACATTCACATTACAATGAACCACAACTACGCCATTTTTAGCACTTTAACAGTAACTTCGGTATTTTGATATTTAACGGATTGAAATGAGCAATGGGAACGATTGCTCATTCTGCATAATGTTATTAACAATATTGAGCATGCTTGAAAGCTTAAAAGCTTTGGAACGGAATCGATCTCCGGATTCGGTTTGTTTCACAAAAATCGGCTATTTTTAAGAAAAGAATGATTGTTTTAAAGACAAATTTAAGGAAAACAAAACATTATTTCTACAGCTTATATAACTAATACTTTCCATTTTCTATGGTTTCTGAGGAGATGCGGTTCAAAGAAATCGGTCCCTTAATTTAGTATGATAGATAGATATCGGGAATGATTACCTAACAATCGTGAAATTTCTATTTTTCATGCAACAGTAATTGGACTTAATTCCTCTATTTTAAGGCATTTTTTATATATCGTGCTCTATAATTAAAAACCCTTTAGTCAATTAATTTTAAACTTTGTAGAGATATTAACATAATAGCTTCGTGATCGCTATAATTTTTTCCTGAATGTTTACTTGCAAGAGTTATAGGACTTTATTCGTCATTTCACATGTTGAACTCTAACTGATTAACCTTTTAATCAGTTCAATTAATACTTTGCAGATATTTTTATTGAAGGTATGAGAAGCTTAATTAGCCAGTTATAGATACATTCTAAATTGAGAACTCCTTACCTAAATCACGTAAAGATTTGAAGGGTGTATCATGCGACTTGGCGCTGCTGTTTATTAAAGGAGTAGAGCCACGAAGGGAAAAATCGGCCTAATGTCAGATCTTGACAATATTTGGATATTTTATAGCCATGGTAACTCCTTTTTTATAGTTTGCATGTACACGTTCAATTATCTTCTTTCTATTAAATTTAATTGTTATAAAACTACATACATCGAATATATTGCTATATACAATGTATTTCAATTATTTGGAACATAAATGACAAATTGTCGTTGGTTCTCTTGTTGCCAAAGTAACTGCTGTTTTATTACCGAAAAAGGTATAGAATGCTTATTTAAGATGTTATTTCAAAAATATTTTCTCGCAATTCAATCATGCTAATTGACTTAAAATGGGTAAAATGATCACATATGATTACATAGCAAGCTAAGTAGTAGAATTCTTGACAACTGTCATAATGTTGCCATAACAACGGGCAATCTTGTGCCAAAAAACGTATTTTTTGCATTCACTGTGCTACCAAGTTACAGAGTTATCTCTTCAACCAAGCATGCCGAAGAACCAAACTGGATCAAAACATTTTCTTAAACTTTGGTATAGTGGGTCAACTTCAATACAACTGTTGTACCGTTACCATAGCAAGAGGCAATATTGTGTCATATCCCTTTTTGCATTCAATGTGTTCTTAAAGCACTTCCACAATCATGTGCAAAGGTAGAATAACAAAAGAACTGACAGAAGTGTCAGAAAATTTCACAATTGAGTTCAAGTCCAGGTCAAACATAAAAATCATGTCAACCCACGTATTGTTGCCATGATAACGGAAAACATTGAGGAAAAAATCTACAGCTGCATTGTTTTTAATAATCTCCCAAATAATGCATGCCGACTGACCACATTAGAATCAGAAACTTGATGGAAATTGTGAAAATATTGTCTCAGCTTATAGGAAAGCAAACCGCTATTAAAAAGTACATTTACCAAAAGTACTAGATGATGCCACAAAGGATGTGAAAGATGCGGATGTGTAACTTTTCAACCTGCAAATACTTTACAGTATTTTGATTCCGGTCCTGTCACGAAAAATTGATTTTGTTTGGAAACATGCAATATAGATATTTATAGATTTTTTGTAAATTATGTTCAAAACTAATAAGAATCTTTCTCGTGCAAATCTCTGTACTTAGCTAAGTTTGGCTATCCATTGGTCAATAGTTCTAATCACGCTCAGAAATAATGCTTATGTGCAGACTAAGAGTTACCGATAAATCATTCATGCTGTCTACTGTAAACCTTTAAACCTTTAGAATAACTTAAGCCCTGGAAGTCGGAAGTATGGTACACTATCACTGCTTAAGCAAAACTTTAAACCAATTTTGATTTAAGCACAAAATTGTCATAATGAGGGTGACAGAAAACTAAATATACTTCGCACCAGATGGAGACATCAATGTAGTGCTCGTCATATAATCTTTGCGACAATTCATGCAACAAACTACCCAGATTGCCCCTGTGGCGTTTTTTTATTAGGATGTCATTCATTTCAAAGCAAAAGATGTGTATACATTATGCCTAAATTAACAATTGCACCTTGAGACACTATAGTAATGACAATTTGGGTGATAAAACGAATTAATTTTTTTCTAGTATACATGCGTACTTTCGATTCAAGTGATATATGCTAGCTGTTATCCATCTATACATTTTCTTCTAATCCACTGTTAAATGTTGTGTTTTGTATGTGTATATCAACTATGCTGCCATAAATTTCTGTGATAAAAGAAGGGCATATTTCAATTGGTATAACTGTTGCCGGATCCTATTGTATTTCTATGCAATAAACTATTATTAAACTGAATTTGGGATATACAATGAAAATTTAGTTTTTGAAATCTTTTTTGGGTAGCTTCAAAACGTGTACATTGCATTAATATGTGCCATGGAAGTTATTCGCTGCATCTGGATTGACACTGACTGTCCAGGTGTAAACCCTATCACTGTCCAAAAAGACGTCAAAATTACATCATTAGTCAAAGTAAATTAGTTTCATAGAACAGAAAAAAATTGAGTACAGGATTAGTATACCCATTTTCACGGTACATTTGTTTTTAATGTGAATTTTCAACATGTGAAAGTTGAACAATGAACTTCAAAATTGACTGTTACTATATCGTCATTATCAGTCTCCATCATTATTGGGAAACAGTTACAATGGTAATCAAATATTATACATTTGGTTTTACCTCTACGTTTTGGCTACAGTTGCATTTGTTCTTGAAAACCGTAAAAATACCGAATTTCAAATTCTGCATGAAATTTTGAAAATCTGGTTTTAACTCGTGTGGTTATTATTTTTTGTTACTTAGAAAAACGGTTTTGGTTGGAGCTTGTTTATAATAAATGAAAATTCGGGTCTTCTAGATATATTTTGTAGTCTCTAATCCTGTAATAGTAAAACAGTGAATCTACATTGGTTTGATAAGGGTATCTTAAGTTTTATAAGTGACGTTGCTTAATCCGAATAAGGCCTTATCAGTTGATTCTGTCTGACACTAGTGCTGGAATAGATGAAAAACACAAACATCATTTTTAAAAACTTAAACTACACGACAAAGAATTGATTTGAAAATCAATAAACAATAAATGATACATTATTTTTAGACATTTTGTCATTTTGCATCAATCTGAAATAAGGCTGAAAATCCGCAAGGCGGAGATTTAACCAATTTATACCAAACCATCTCCCTTTCTGGAAACGGATGTGAATGAAAATAAAACATATAAACCCGAATAGCTTTAACGATGATGACTAACAGAATGACTACAAACTGGAGACAAAAATGAGAGACAAAACATACAATAAATAAGTAGTCAGAAAAGGCTTGCGAATTCGGCTCAATTAGCTGAAGTCGTCAATCCTGCTGGAAATTATACTGTCGCGTAACAAAACCAGTATTGTATTCAATGTGGATTAAATAAATGTTTTTGATTATTTTTAGCTGTCCACAGTATTCGTGAGAGACCAGTAATGACCAAGTATCTTCAATCATGATCAAAAGAATGCACTAGTTGGAAATGATGCTTCTTTAGATGTATGCATTTAAAAACATACTAGTCATATGGTGTTTTGTTTAGTGGGAAAAAATTAAAACAGCCAAAGGCATATTTAATACTGCATTTCATTTACTTCGAAATTAACAATTATTGGCAGTCTATCATTGTGGTTTCTAGACAGTTGTGTTGTTTCAGTCTATCCAACATTGGTTAGTGCAAATACCTAGACCCATACGGATTTTTTCAGGCATTCCATATATTTCCATTCCACTCTGTAAGGTAACTGAATATATTAACTAACTGACAATTAATATGAACTGGCCTCTGGAACTGGCACTTATGTAAGTTGCGCATTCTTTCGCCCATAATAGACCTCGTATTGTGTATTATACATGTATAAAAGCATTAAAGGTCTAATAAATGTTTAAATTCCATTGTAGATTCCATTTCGATTTAAAAACTCAACTGTCTGCATACGTACCGATGTCACATAACCAAACTAAATTTGTTAAACATATATTCATTCAAAATTATACATGTGTACAATTGTATACATGTAGTTTTAATGCTCCACTCTAAAATGAAGTATACTAGGGTTTTTTTCTTGTGCAGTTCCTATTTACTTTCTGGCATGTGGCTATGTTTTTCGGCCATTGTAGGTGTTTCCTGTTATCTTTTTTATTCCATTAGAATTCTGTAATAAAAAACACCAATTTTTATTTTAAATCATCAAAGAAAAAAAGTGTTCTGAATCATGACAACAGTAATATTGAAAAAGTAAACCTAAAATTTTGTAAATCAATTTTAGGTTTAAGTAAAAAAATCTGTAAATATATCCGCACGAGCTGAACTTGGTCAGTATCCAATGGATATGTATATTAAATTACAAACATTAAAGAATATGGCAAGAATTTCTTCTACTGATGTTAATCCTTTATTATATAATGCATATAACCTCTCAAAACAACTACATCAAAAGGGGTCATATTCATGGTTTACTTTTGCCAAATATATTGGCAGTCAATTAATATTGATGTCACACATATTGAAAATATAAATTTTCATACAGAGAAACCTAAATTTACAAAGTATGTGAAAGAACTACATGAAGAAGACTATAAGACATTATTTTTAAAAAAATTAAATTCTCTCACAGAAAGTAATAAATTGTTTCTTTATAGTAAATTTAAGAAAAAATATGAAATTGAAACATATTTGGAAAATATAAAAAAATTTTGAAAATAGAAAATATCTAACTAAATTAAGAGTCAGCGATCATATTTTAGAAATTGAAAGGGTAAGGTACAAAAATATTAAACGAGAAAACAGAAAATGTAAGAACTACAATTTAAACACTATTGATGACGAATTTATGTAATAATAACACAAAATTAAGTCATATTTACAGAACAAGTGTGTATCTGTATCAGATTTACAATGAAGGGGCGTGGAAATCATCGAGTCCATCAGGACGAGATGATTTCCACGCCCCTTCATTGTAAACCTGATACAGATAATCACGTGTTCTGTAAATGATTTGTGGAATGGTCCAATGAAAAAGCAGCAAGTCGTTAGGTAAAGATATTTTGGGAAATTCTCAGCACGTTGGGTGTTACTTTATTCTAAGATGCAGTGGTTCATACAATGAATCACACAAGGACGGACGTTGAATTTTTAGAGCTTTCCAACACAGAAGAAGGGTAGATTTAAAATGCCGTCGTGAGATTGAAATACTCCAGATAATGAAAGCAGTAAATAATTCTTCTCCGTTGATTTAGCACACAGATTGCCGAAAATACAGAATTGAACAAAAACTGTTTTTTTTTCAACAGTAAACCAGTACCCGGTATATGGGTATTCTCTGTACATTTGAAACAATGGAAAAGACAAGGGAAACGAACATTGGTTATGCCCTGAACATGGCTGACAGAAGAGTTCAGTTTAAGATTTTAAAAAAAAGATAAAAAAAGATATGAACACAAAAGGATAAACTAACTGAACCGTCAACGTATTCAATAAATAGAGAGAGAGTAGCGCCACACTGACATGCACATGCACTAGATGGTATGGATTCGAAGGCAGAATGCCGCTAAATATCAACCGAGATACGTGTATCTCATTATATGTGGGTAATTGAGGTAATTCAAAAGCAAGGGCATATGCGAAAAGGACTTTCTTGAAGAACAATGGATTTGGTTGTAAAGTTGAGCAAGCTGGCCGTTTTTCAACCCAAATTAGATGAAAGTGAATGAAATCCGGTCAGCGTTAGGTTTTCTATTTTTTTTCAGCTGACACAATTTTTTATTACATGTTTTCACAAAAATTTGATGTTAATTTTTTTAATAAAATGTTTCGTTTTCGGAAATTATTTCCTTTAAAATCCAAAAGTGTACAATAACTGGAGATACAGAGGCGTACAATAACTGGAGTTACAGTCAGTTATTGTACATTTGTGACATTCATTTAAGCTCCTCTCCTTTCCTAAATCCAACTGTATCTTATATATAATACATTTTACTTCAAAGGAAAAACACAAAACCATTCCACAAGGTTCTTTAATTGTTCTAGAACTTGTTCTAAAGTAAGTTCTAGTCGGACACATGGGGTTTGCATTGCAATTGATAAGTGTAGATGCAATAAATACCGCATATCAATATTGCAAAATATACGGTAAATTTCGTTATGCTGTACACTGTTTCAAGGAGTAACCTTTCATCAGCAGCATTATTCTAGACATGATCTATTTTTTTGACAACAATCCTAGACGAAAACGAAGTCATGGTCATCGCCATTATACATCACCAACACTTCATGATGTAACTATACAGGGCCTACTTCCTTTTGTTTGTAAACCCTTAGGATTGCATCANACTCATCAACTGCATGATTTTTCATTTTGTAATCTTTGTTTTGTTTTATTATGGTTCTGTTATTATTCATGTATGCCTTCAACCCTAATGTATATGGGTATAAATGTGCATTTAAATAAATAAACATATAAACATTAAAAAGCACAAGAAGAATAAGTGATAGGCTTGTTTGTAATTTTACAAACTTATATACGTGAAAAGGGTACTTTCTAGATCCTCTTTATACTCGGGGATACAGTATGCAATCAGATTTGAAGTTACCGCTTAAAATAAGTTTAAATCGCGTGGTAAATAAGTTTTATCTACACTGAAGGGAGATAAACAGATTATTTACGTTCTACATTATGACCTGCTTTGGTAGATGATGTTGTGTTTTAGTTCTATTAGAAGAACTTTATTACAACGCACAAATATATCACGTATTCAAAGTATGGCAAAACAGACACACTCCTCTTCACCTTTTTAAACAGATTTGACAACTACATCTCTCGGAAGAGGTAAGAAACATTATAATTCCTTCTTTTCGTAAACCGGGATCAACTCCGGGCACAGGGACTTGATTACGGCCCAGGAAAAATGTTTACTATTAAATATGAATCTCCGAGAAAAAATACTTCGGAGATTCATATTTAATGGTAAACATTTTTTTCTAGACCGGGAGCAAGTCCCTGTGCTCCGGGTCAGGTTTTTGTAGGGCTGAGGCTGAACATGTTAAATCGAGTTTATTTGTATGCTCTATTTTCACACGCATGTAGACTTTTTGAAAAAAAAAATTAAAGTCGTCTCACAGCAGATGTTGTGTATTTAGTTCGCAGTTCATACTTTGAAGCAGGCTAAGGGTTCATTTTCAAAATGAATTTATCCCGGGGGCAGACAGCAAATGCTCGACCTTTTTTGGGGGGTGGGGGGTTAAAATATTTCGTTTTTAATATTTTTTGGAGTTAAGATATTTCAGACATTTTGGGGGGTTCGTTAATAAAAATCAGTATTTTCGGGGGGAAGGGCATAGGTGTTAGCCCTCCCGATTTTTTCGGGAGACTCCCACAATTTGGCCCGAAAACATAACTTTCTCCTGCAATCCCGGAGATGTATGGAAGAGAGCAAAAAAACATGCCCATGGTCTTCAGGTCGGAGTTTTGTGAAAGTCTCCTGCAAACTCGCCTGCAATTGTAATTTGTCAAACTGAAAATTATCCGGATGAAATTAATGTACATATCCGGTTGTTGATTTTATGCCAATCAATGGAAGGTAAAACAGTTAATTGGACTGTGTAAATAATGTTGATTAGGGCAGTCATTGGGATATATGTTGTTTATTTAACAACCAGTAACTTAACAATGAAGGGATATGGAGTAAATGCAAATGAGACAAAATCTCTACAAATACATGGTAAAACACAGAAATGGAACAACGCTTTTATTGTTGTCCTTCATCTTGAAGTCACCATGAGGCCTTCAACAATGAGCATTACTCATACAAAAATGTACCTCATAGCAAGTTCAAGACGGCCCCTAGCACCGGTTTGAGCGGTATTCATTGCTAATTGCTGAGCAACGCTACATCCATGTCTTTTTCTCCTTTGATCCATGGATGCAGGATCGTCTACAAATATAAACTTAACTGGCAAAGTGTTCTTACAATCGCTGTCATCAATTTCCCGACAAAAAGACTAGTAGAGGACGATCACATTTAAACAACCACAGGACACTCATCGAGCCAATTGTAAGAAAACTTGGCATAATCAAATCATGAGACGTGGGCACAGTAAACAGGTGGTCAGAAAAGCAATTTTGAATTACAACAAAAATAAAAAGCCAAAATTTGAAAGAATGATAGTGCATTCATATGAGAAATTCTCTCAAAAACAAGTACACCATAAGTGTAATGTATATAGAGCATACATCTCTCTCACGGGGAATCTTTTTACGGACTCCACACTGCAGGAGAGACAAACTGCTGTCTTAAATTAACAATGAAGGGATATGGAGTAAATGCAAATGAGACAAAATCTCTACAAATACATGGTAAAACATAGCAATGGAATAACGCTTTTATTGTTGTTCTTCATCTTGAAGTCACCTTGAGGCCTTCAACAATGAGCATTACTCAAACCTCATAGCAAGTTCAAGACGGCCCCTAGCACCAGTTTGAGCGGTATTCATTGCTAATTGCTGAGCAACGCTACATCCATGTCTTTTTCTCCTTTGATCCATGGATGCGGGATCATAAAGAAATATAAACCTAACTGGCAAAGTCTTCTTACAATCGCTGTCATCAATTTCCCGACAAAAAGACTAGTAGAGGACGATCACAACATTTAAACAACCACAGGGCACTCATCGAGCCAATTGTAAGAAAACTTGGCATAATAAAATCACGAGACGTGGGCGCAGTAAACAGGTGGTCAGAAAAACAATTTTGAATTACAAAAAAAATAAAAAGCCAAAAGGACAAGGTGCTATAAGGGGTAGATTTGGCCCAAGATTTCAGTGAATTTCTAAGTTGCACTTCAAGATTTTCTTTTGTGTTTGTTTCAAAGTTGAGATCTCATTTACTGAAAAAATACAAATGATAGAACCGATGACGTCACAATAGGTACAGTTCTGACGTCATGAAAAGGCTACTTTTGAGCGTTTTCATGGAAATATTCCGAATTTGGCATATTTTTGAACAGTTTTCCTTACTGGAAATATCGAGCACATCCAAGAACCAATTAGATAATTTACCCATATATTGGAACAAGTGAATTGAACCTCTCATATAAATATTTTTGTGGTTCTTGCATGTGCTCTATATTTCCTATGCAGAAAAAGTAGTCAAAATTGGTCAAATTTGTCATTTTTCGACAAAATCTTCAATTTGTCCATTCTTCTACACTCAAAAACTCAGTTATGATACATTGATACTTAATAAGTGTTACTGTTTACCGAAGAACCATACCAATAGAACATTTCAATGAGAAAATTTTGTGGATTCAACCATATTTATTATTCCGGCCAAATAAAGCCCTTATCGCCCCTACTCCTTTGAAAGAATGATAGTGCATTCATATGAGAAATTCTCTCAAAAACAAGTACACCATAAGTGTAATGTATATAGAGCATACATCTCTCTCACGGGGAATCTTTTTACGGACTCCACACTGCAGGAGAGACAAACTCCTGTCTTAAATTAACAATGAAGGGATATGGAGTAAATGCAAATGAGACAAAATCTCTACAAATACATGGTAAAACACAGCAATGGAACAACGCTTTTATTGTTGTTCTTCATCTTGAAGTCACCATGAGGCCTTCAACAATGAGCATTACTCGGTAAACATTACAAGGATCCTATTTGATACGGAAATGTTAATAAATTACCTCCCTTGATTAATTTTCCACTTTCAAAATAATTACCCTGACATTTTAATATGTTAATTAACACTAATAATTACCCAAATTATTGAAATATTTTGAAAAATCTTATAATTATTGTCTAAACCGTATCTTTGGATATTTTCACAGTGATTTTTGTTCTGTTGATTATAGCTGTTTAATATTTAGTGTTTCGAATATATATTTTAGTTTCAAAAATCTGAGAGGCCTAAGTCTAGTTATTATACATATTCATATCAAAATGTAGTATCATACATTAGTGAATATGTAATCATGTGTCAAAATCAGTTTTATGGTCTCATCTTATCTGGGAGTGAGCAAGTATTTTTTGTCGAAATATAGACGATTATCCTCATGCCGTACTCTGACCCCTAGATGCTTTGTTTTTTGTTGTTTTAACCTGGATATGGGATGTTGTCTCCTTGACATTTACCCCATTTCTTTTCTTTTTCATGATTATACTCGTTTCAACTTGAAATGGTAAAGTCGTATTTTAATTTGACTTTATTTTAAAATCCAGAATAAAATATCGCCAAAATATATATATTTATTCCTAAATTCTAAATCAGGATCTCCGTCACTTGTACGAATCCGAGAGGTATATACAGCATGTGTATTGTATGCATATTTCAGATTCGACATGCCCACCACTAACAGCTGGTGTAATGAGGATCTACAGTATGAGATTTTGTCCTTATGCTCAAAGGACCAGAATGGTGCTACAGTACAAAGAAATACCGTGAGTATATATAAGGCACTACACTACAAAGAATTGCCATGAGTATAACTTTGATTCAGTGCTACGAAAATACTATGAATACACATCACAAACAACCGGAACTTTTCTATTGTAAAATTGTAATATGATTTTTAAAATTTCCTTTGATCTTTCAATGCTCTAAAGGTCGATATTCTGTGTAGAATGCATTAATTTCACTATTTGGAAGTTATTGCACTGTAGAAAAGTTCAGTTCCTGCACACAATACAAATACAATGGGATAGGAGGGGCTTAAATCAGTGCATTTACTTCATGCAAATTAGATGATAATGCATTGCTGGACTCCTCCCTCAGAAAATACAGAAGCCAATGAAACTCATCCGGTAAACAGCTAATGTTAGTAAACAACTGTCTTTATTTTTGTAGTGCCTATGGCATGGAAATTTTACTCGGGCGTTTTTTGTCAGAAAGATGATTTCATATGTTCCTTTTTATACGTGTCTTTTATTCAAAATTTGTCAAATTTTGCACGTTTAATCTTCTTCTGTATCAATGAAACTCATCCGGTAAACAGCTAATGTTAGTAAACAACTGTCTTTATTTTTGTAGTGCCTATGGCATGGAAATTTTACTCGGGCGTTTTTTGTCAGAAAGATGATTTCATATGTTCCTTTTTATACGTGTCTTTTATTCAAAATTTGTCAAATTTTGCACGTTTATTCTTCTTCTGTTCCAATGAAACTCATCCGGTAAACAGCTAATGTTAGTAAACAACTGTCTTTATTTTTGTAGTGCCTATGGCATGGAAATTTTACTCGGGCGTTT
>MJUU01016225.1:8247-18467 GCA_002080025.1 Modiolus philippinarum | reverse complement strand
AAAGAATGCACTAGTTGGAAATGATGCTTCTTTAGATGTATGCATTTAAAAACATACTAGTCATATGGTGTTTTGTTTAGTGGGAAAAAATTAAAACTGCCAAAGGCATATTTAATACTGCATTTCATTTACTTCGAAATTAAGAATTATTGGCAGTCTATCATTGTGGTTTTTTGACAGTTGTGTTGTTTCAGTCTATCCAGTATTGGTTAGTGCAAATGCCTAGACCCATACGGATTTTTTCAGGCATTCCATATATTTCCATTCCACTCTGTAAGGTAACTGAATATATATTAACTAACTGACAATTAATATGAACTGGCCTCTGGAACTGGCACTTGTGTAAGTTGCGCATTCTTTCGCCCATAATAGACCTCGTCTTGTGTATTATACATGTATAAAAGCATTAAAGGTCTAATAAATGTTAAAATTCCATTGTAGATTCCATTTCGATTTAAAAACTCAACTGTCTGCATACGTACCGATGTCACATAACCAAACTAAATTTGTTAAACATATACTCATTCGAAATTATACAATGTGTACAAGTGTATACATGTAGTTTTAATGCTCCACACTAAAAATTAAGTATACTAGAATTCTGTAATAAAAAACACATTTTTTTTTAATCATCAAAGAAAAAAGGTGTTCTGAATCATTAAAAAGCACAAGATGAATAAGTGATAGGCTTGTTTGTAATTTTACAAACTTCTGTACGTGAAAAGGGTACTTTCTAGATCCTCTTATACTCGGGGATACAATATACAACCAGATTTGAAGTTACCGCTTAAAATAAGTTTAAATCACGTGGTAAATAAGTTTTATCTACACTGAAGGGAGATAAACAGATTATTTACGTTCTACATTATGACCTGCTTTGGTAGATGATGTTGTGTCTTAGTTCTATTAGAAGAACTTTTTTACAACGCACAAATATATCACTTATTCAAAGTATGGCAAAACAGACACACTCCTCTTCACCTTTTGAAACAGATTTGACAACTACATCTCTCGGACGAGGTAAGAAACATTATAATTCCCTCTATTCGTAAACCGGGATCAACTCCGGGCACAGGGACTCGCTCCCGGCCCAGGAAAAATGTTTACTATTAAATATGAATCTCCGAGAAAAAATACTTCGGAGATTTATATTTAATGGTAAACATTTTTTTCTAGACCGGGAGCAAGTCCCTGTGCTCCGGGTCAGGTTTTTGTAGGACTGGGCTGACCATGTTAAATCGAGCGTGTATTTGTATGCCAACTCTCTATTTTCACACGTATGTGGGCTTTTTGATCTCAAAACCAAAAGCAAAAAAAGTCGTCACACAGCAGATGTTGAATTTTGACTCCGTGGTTTCGAAAAATGCATGCAGGCTAAGGGTTCATTTTCATAATGAATTTAGCCCAGGGACAGACTACAAACTTTTGCTCGAACTTTTTTGAGGTGGGTTTAAAATATTTGATTTTGATATATTTTTTTTTTTTTTTTTTTTTTNTTAAGATATTTCAGACATTTTTAGGGGTTCGTAAATAAAAATCAGTATATTTTGGGGGAGGGGCATAGGTGTTAGCCCTCCCGATTGTTTTCGGGAGACTCCCGCAACTTGTCACAAAACATAAATTTCTCCTGCAATAACATGGTCTTCCGGAGACACAAAACTCCAATTTTTTGAGAAAGTCTCCTGCAAACTCGCCGGCAATTGTATTTTGTCAAACTGAAAATTATCCGGGTGAAATTTATATACATGTCCAGTTATTGATTTTCTGTCAATCAATGGAAGTAGCACTATGACAGGTAAAACAGTTAATTATACTGTAATTAGTGTTGATTAGGGCAGTCATTAGGATAGATGTTGTTCATATAACAACCAGTAAGCATTACAAGGATCAACACAATCCTTTTTCACACGGAAATGTTAATGAATTACCTCCCTTGAATAATTTTCCACTTTCAAAATAATTACCCTGACATTTCATGTTAACACTAAAAATACCCCAAATTATTGAAATCTTATATTTTTTGTCTAATTCGTATCTTCACAGTTATTTTTGTTCTGTTGAAGTTAAAAATAAATGACTATAGCTGTTTAATATAATATTTAGTGTTTCATATATATTTTAGTTGCAAAAGTCCGAGAGGTGTAAGTCTAATCATTACATATAGTCATATCAAAAAGTAAGTGAGAACCGAATCGTCAGTATAAAATGAACAATCCAAGGACATTTGGCAACGTCGGAAAATAAAGACATAACATGAGTACGGCACAGAAAAAAAATGAAGACATACACATATACAAAAATGAAAAACATGGACCCAATAAAAACCATGGGTGAGATCAGGTGCACCGGTAGAGTAAGCATCTCCTGCTTCTTATAAGACACCCGCCGTTTAATGTCAATTCCGGTATTAAAGTCAAATCCGGTAGGGGAAAACAAACTTTAGTGGCAAAGAGAAAGATCTGTTGTCATCTGGGAAACATATATCTCATAGCGGTCCACAAGATCGTGATGTCGACCGTAAAACTTCTGTAGTGATGACCTCAAGTTATGGGCAACATACCCTTGCTTAAGTAGCCTATTTGTAAGCAACCGCGAGCTCTATCAAGGTAGTCACTGTACCGACCACAGGCCTTTGAGTAGCGAATGAGTTGGGAGATGTAAACTCCATATGCCGGTGCTTTTGGAATGTTGCTACAAAGAAAAGGGAAGTTGACTACTTGAAAAGAGAAGTCATCGCGTAATATCATGCATTAGTGAATATGTGATCTTGTATCAAAATGAGTTTTTGTGGCCTCCTCTTACCTAGGAGTGAGCAAGTATTTTTGTCGAAATATAGACGATTATCCTGATGTAGCTATACTCGTTTCAACTTGAAGTCGTATGTGCAATTGGAAAACATTCATTAGGGCCCCGCCATGGTATGGCGGTGCCCTATAGTAATCAGGCTGTCCGTCCGTCCGTCTGTCCGTCCGTCAGCCTTTTCTATGTCGTACAATAACTCAAGAATGCCTTCACCGATTTTTATGATTTTTTTCTCAAAATTGAATTTCACTAAAGGAAGCTCCCTTTCGTTTTTGAAGAAAATTACCTCTATGTCGTACGATAACTCCGATAATGCCTTCACCCATTGTTATGATTTTGCTAATCAAGGTTGAGCTTGACTAAAGTAAGCTCCCTTTTGTTTTTGAGGAAAATTGGAAAATGATTTTTGGGAAAAAACTTCGTTTTTATATGAAAAAGTGCATATTTTGAGAATTAGCTCTATGTCGTACGATAACTTAAGATTGCCTTCAGGGATTTTAATGATTTTGATACTCAAGGTTGAACTTGACCAAAAGGAAGCTCTCTTTCATTTTTGAGGAAAATGTGAAAACGGTTTTTGGGAATAAACTTAGTTTTTATATGAAAAAGTGCATATTTTGAGAATTACCTCTTTGTTGTATGATAAATAAAGATTGCCTTCAGGGATTTTAATGATCTTGATACTCATTGAAGGTTGAACTTGACCAAAGGAAACTCCCTTTGTTTTTTGAAGAAAATCCGAAAACATTTTTTAGGGAAAAACTTAGTTTTTATTTAAAAAAGTGCTTATTTTGAGAATTAGCTCCATGTCGTACGGTAAATTAAAAATGTCTTAAGGGATTTAAATGCTTTTGATACTCAAGGTTTTTCTTGACCAAAGGAAGCTTTCTTTCGTTTTTAAGGAAAATCCGATTACCATGAAATTCTGCAAACAAATTTTTGGGACACACAAGGGGGCGGGGCCCTTTCTGACTTTGTCAATATTCTAGTTGAATTTTAATTTGACTTTATTTTAAAATCTTGAATAAAATATCGCCAAGATATATATATTTATTCCTAAATTCTAAATCAGGATCTCCGTCACTTGTACGAATCCGAGAGGTATATACACCATGTGTATTGTATGCGTATTTCAGATTCGACATGCCCAACTCTAACACCTGGTGTAATGAGAATCTACAGTATGAGATTTTGTCCTTATGCTCAAAGGACCAGAATGGTGCTACAGTACAAAGAAATACCGTGAGTATATATAAAGTACTGCATTACAAAGAATAGCCATGAGTATAACTTTGATCCAGTGCTACGAAAATACTATGTATACACATCACAAACAACCGGAACTTTTCTATTGTAAAACTATTCCCAGAAGTATATCAGAGCTACAACCAAAAAAAAAACACCTTTGTTGTGTAATTTATATTCTGATAGTATAAACCTGTAGCTGAAAAATCAAAAAAGGAAATGCAAGACAAGAATGTTATGAATTCATGAGGATATGATTGCTATACAGTATAAAGAAATAATCAGACGCTGCATATTTAAAACTCAATTGTATGAAAACGTATTCTACAAATTTATATCACTAGTACCAAACCAACTTTCTTACAAATATCCGAATACTCGATGATTGTAAATCTACCTCATGGGTAGTTAAATTAGCAAAATCATGACGGCAACCATACAGACTATAGCACCTGGATATTTCTTTAAGTTTGTTTTTAGTGTTTTAATTTTCACTTGTCCTAAATGAACTAAATATTTGTGTTTGAATGTATCTTTTATAGACACGAACTTGCAAATATCAATTTGAAACAAAAACCTAAATGGTTAAGGGAAAGATATCCTGCAGGGTTGGTACCTATTTTGGAGAAGGATGGTCGTGTGGTATACGAGTCCAGTGTTTGTAACGATTATTTAGATGAAATGTATCCGGAACCAAAGTTAACTCCATCTGACCCATTTAAGAAAGCCGAGGATAAAATGTTGTCAGAAACATTCAACAAAGTAAGTCGAGGTTTAGATATGGGAGAAATAAATGTGTGTGCCCGACGAATTGACGTAAGGATGCTTATTGCTTTATTTGTGTCCGTTGGTCTGTTCTTCCATTTTCCTCACTCTTGGCATCGTATTTGTCTTACAGACACAAGCGTTTGACATGAGTGGTGCTATGTTGTAGTTTATTATAAGCTGATTACAAAAAGAAATTGCTAGAACCTTGCAATACAAGCTGGTAACGACATTTAAGGATGGTCTCTGGTCAATTTTAAAACAACAAGGATTACAATTGAATGTAATTTTTTGTAAGAAAATTGAGAAAAAGAAGTAATTTAAGGGAAACAAATGGTAGGTTGCTGATGATGTTTTTGGGGTATAAGTGTTTAAAAAAAATGGCGGAAAACTGAACTCCTCTGTATGAAGTAAACTTATTTCATGGAGGAATAAAATACAAATTAACTTTGTACATTTTACAAATATACACTAAGAATGTCACATTTAGATCAGAATATAGGATTCAATTTTAAACCTGATCAATGCAGAAAAACATGCATTATATTTCATTGTTTCATCTTTACATTGACAATATTTTGTTTTGCAGGTAATAGCTTTATTTTATGAAGTTCCAAGGTCAATAGCTGAAGGAACTTTTGCTGTCACATTAAAGAAATATCTCCGCGAGATGTTACGTTATGAAAAAGCATTAGAAAAAAGAGGGGATTACTTCGGTGGTATGTAATTTGAATGTCTTGTTAACTAATGGTCAGTTTAAAATTGGTGTTGTTCACTATGATATGGTTTTTCTTAAATTGTAAGGCTGAATTTGATGAAGCTCAGTCTTATCCCACGCCTGGCGTTTTTGTCATTTTGTTTTTATTGGATGTTGAAATTTTTGAACTTGCGATCAAACGGGTCCTGTTTGTTAAATTTAGCATTAATTTTTATTTGATTTAAATAAATCCGATGGAAGAATTTACAACGAACCTGCAAATCTTGCTGGTCAGCCACCTTTACTAGTGAATACATTTTTTTGCTATATTAAGTACAATATCTGACCATCGTGTGCAATACACCTCGAAGCACTGGTTCTACAGAATTACGAAATTAGCAAAAACAAAAACATGATAGATATTGAAAAAATAATAGAAATAAAAGTCATCTCTTGTCAGCCAGTGACTTTGAAATTTAGTACAACGGGATGTCAACAACCATAGAATTAACTGACAAAGTATTACTCCCAACCACTGTCATCTGTTGCCCGACAAAAAGACATAAAATGAACAGCAATAAAAGCGTTATTCCATTGATAACTTCTATAATAAAGAAGGAAAGGATATGGAGTAAATGTACACGAGACAAAGTCTCTACAATATGTCGTAGAACCAACCAAAGGCACAACGTTTTTATTGTTGTTCTTCTTAAAGTCACCGTGAGGCCTTCAACAGATTTGTAGAGACTTTGTCTCATGTGTATTTACTCCATATCTTTTAATTGTTATCATAGAAGACAATTACAACATATAAACAACCACAGGGCACTGATAAGGTCAATTGTAAGAAAAACTGGGCATAATAAAATCGTGATATGTGGGCAATATAGACATATTTGTCAGAATAACAATGCGATAATAATCTATTTGTAAAAGATAAATAAGATCATAATTACATACGATTCTTATTACATACGATTTAAAGCATTTGTAAAGTTGGAATAAAATGGTCACGTCAGAAGGAAATGTTGCCCTTCAATGCACTGTAATAAATTACGTGTTTTTGTTAGTTTGTTTGTTTTTAGTTGAGGGGGACTATTGGAATACCGCGTCCGCATTTAGGTATATATCTTGGTAACTATGAAGGGTCGGGTCATCAAACTTTGTGTACAGATGCATCTTGGGCTAACTCACAGCCTCCAGGAAAATGAGGTCTCTTTGACCTATATTTTTCCGCTTGGCTGGCTTTCATTTAATTTTAGGTCCGAGTTGATATCTCAGTAACTGTACATTGTAGGATCATCTAACCTTGCATGTGCATGCATCTTTGCGGGTAGGTCAGCATCCAAGCAAAATTAGGTCACTTTGCCGTTTATGTCCGAATCCGGGTCTCGGTTACTGTACATGGCAAGATCTTCTAGCCTTTGTATACATGCATAAGGTATGGTAAATGAGCACCCTGGCCAAATAGGGTTTCTGTGTCCATGTGCCATAACGAGGCGAACTTTGTAATCGTTGATTACCTATGTTTTTAAACAACGTCAACAGAATATCGAAGGAACTAACCACAAACAGATTTCAAGTACATAGTTGTATATAATTGACCGTCATGAATATCAATTAAAATGTCACGAGTGCCAAACAACGCGGAAGGATAACGAGTTGCGGAACTTGTTCCTCAACGAAATAAATACACTGCATTGATCGACGTGGGTGACATTTTTATTGATAATCATGACGGTCGATTAGTTTTGCTTTTTATTATATAGATATATTCTACTCAAAAATCGAGATTTTATATGAGGATTTTGTTTTTCATTTCAATGCGCCAGTTGTTTACTGGACAACGACATTGAAGAAATATTGTGACGTCACTTCCTCTAGTAACTAGAAATATTTGTTAATACCGATGACAAATGATATTCATTTAATTGAGAAACTTTGATCATTTACCGCCATCTATATGATAATTTGCCGAAAATATTGTGCAAAGTTTTTCAATCAAATGCTCTTGGATTTCAAAGCCTGTATACGGTCAAAAAGTACTGGATAAATATTAAGTGACGTAAAGCATATCTATTTGAAATTGAAATAATTTTCTTAAATGATAATGAATTACCAATCCAAAAGATATTTAGACTCTTAAGGCGTTGTCCAAAGCGTTGCTCATTTGCTTGATTCTACCATAAATGTGTACAGACTTTGTCTAATGCACATTTACTCAATAGAATTTCATGGATTATTTAAATAATTTGCTGGTCACATATTTTCTACTGAAAGCATCTAAGTACATATTGAAGAAAACTTATAAGCACACACACACACACACACACACACACACACAGTCAAGTAATAAAGAATTGCTTTAAAACAATATTTGAATTGATATCAATTTTCTTTAATAAAGACTAAATATTTTGTACAGGACCAAGGCCGTGTANCCTAGTTCAGATCTAAGTAACTGTACATGGAAGGATCATCTTACCTTGCATGTGCATGCATCTTTGGCGGTAGGTCAGCATCCAGGTAAAATTAGGTCACTTTGACCTATATTTTCCGCATGATCGACTTACATTCATGTTTATGTCCGAGTTCAGATCTAACTAACCGTACATGGTAGGATCATCTAACCTTGCATGTATATACATCTTTGGGGGTAGGTCAGCATCCAGCGAAATTAGGTCACTTTGACAATCCAAAAGATATTTAGACTCTTAAGCATTCCAAAGCGTTGCTCATTTGCTTGATTCTACCATAAATGTGTACAGACTTTGTCTAATGCACATTTTCTCAGTAGAATTTCATGGATTATTTAAATAATTTGCTGGTCACATATTTTCTACTGAAAGCATCTACGTGTACATATTGAAGAAAACTTATAAGCACACACACACACACAGTCAAGTAATAAAGAATTGCTTTAAAACAATATTTGAATTGATATCAATTTTCTTTAATAAAGACTAAATATTTTGTACAGGACCAAGGCCGTGTATGGTAGATTTTATGATATGGCCATGGTTTGAAAGAATTGAAGTAATTTCAAAAGTTGCACCGGAAACCGATATAACCAGTGAAAAGTTCCCACATCTGAAAGCTTGGATGGACAGAATGGAAAAACTTCCGGCAGTAAAAAACACTTACGTGAAAGCAGAGCATCATGTACACTTTTTCAAAACCTTGCATGAAGGAAGTCCTGATTATGATCACGGAATTCTACAAAGCAATTTGTAATTTTAATGAAAAACTGCTTTGAATCATTCAAGTTTCTGATTTTCACTTGACTATGTATACTTAACCAGATAGTAATCGTCAGGATCCGTGCCATGTTTTATAATATCATGACTTTAATTGAATAATATGAGGAAATGGAAGAAGTCCTATGTGGTCGCTAGGGAAATGTTTCAGTGTATTAAGAGTAATGCATGTCAAAGAACAGTTTTTCCTACTTAGATTCCATAAACTTTCAAGCAATAAATATCGCCTCACACATAATACTAAACCAAAAAATGTTGATTTGTGCTATGACTGTTATCATTGAATTTGACATTGTTTTGAAATCAGTATTAATTTATCACATTTTGAAATTTAAATTAATTATATATGATATGAATATTATGATATAATGACTCCCAAATTTATTTAGTGTCCTGTAATGCAATATGTTATATTACATCACTGTTGCAGCTAACATTTATAAAACTCTGCAAGATAGACACTTGACAAATCTCCAGTAATAAAAAAAAACTAAACAATTGAACAATTATTTATTACCACCAGACCGATGCCACTGCTGGTAGACTTTTAGTCCTCGAGGTTATTCACCAGCCCACTGGCTAGTACTTCGGTGCTGGCCCGAAAACCGATTTTATCTTAAAACTTGCAATGTCTAAAGGAGTATCTCCCTCATGCATAGCTCAGTCCTTTGATAATTTTGGCTATCCTTTTAAGATCATATTGGTATTTTGTTCTCTCTCTGCTATTTGCGGTATTTCGGTATATGGATTTCCAAATGTTTTGATTTAATCTGCTTTGAAGAGACATAAGTTTTCGAAATACGCATATGGAGAAAATAAGTTCAAGGTAATTTCAGTATGTTGTTATTTACATCTGGAATACAAAGCATCGTTTGTAAATGACAGACCTCTAAGTATATGTTTAAATATATAGAGTCCTATCAAAGTTTATTATAAAATCCATGGTTTATACAGCCATTAAAAGGAGAGAAGGTATCATTTTTTTTTGTTTGCTTTCATTTTTATCTTTTTCTGATATTTTGTTCATATTTCATGCTCGAAAGCACATTGAATGATTCATACACTACATGATTAGTCGCCCTTTACTTATAATAAAACAGTCGAGAAAACCACCTTCTAGTGATTCCGTAGCATCTCGTGTCTCTTCGAGTAAAACTTGTGAGAAACACCTCCTAACCTAGGAGGAGGTATATACTTGTTTGTTCAGGAGCGGAATTCTCTGCTTGTATACCAGGTCTAGACTGTTTTGGTAAAGGGCATCCATATACTACTGCTTGGTCACGTACGTGGTTATTATACCCCCGCTCCGAAGGAGGGGGGTATACTGTTTTACCTCTGTCCGTCCATCCGTCCGTCCGTCCGTCCGTCCATCCGTCACACATATTTTCGTCACATTTTTCTCAGCAACTACACATGACAGCCACTTGATATTTGGTATGGTGCATCAGGATGGG
>MJUU01016224.1:130347-160245 GCA_002080025.1 Modiolus philippinarum | reverse complement strand
CGGTTAGACAATATATATATATGACATTTTTTGTCCTTAAGTTTGATCTTGTACTGCATCTAAATTTGATTATGGTTATTCCATGTTAAAAAAGAAAGGAAAAACACCTAAATTAGTGGGAAAAATTATTGCTTCAAGAAGTTAAATTCATGAAATATAGAAAAATATTGCTTGTGAAATATTTTTCTTTGATGTTATGACTACATGGGACTTTTTAAGTAACTTAGTCCAAGGATTTGTATAGTGAGAAAACCTTGCTTAGTCCAACGTTCTATACAAATCCTTGCTTAGTCCAACGTTCTGACGACCAGAAAAACAATTAAATCAAAGATTCCAGAGTGTGATGCCCCTCCCCCTTTCCAATATAGTAACTTACATGCACCATGTGGCTGTATAAGACGTACACTTCTTTTTATTGAGCTTTTATCAGGCTCTTTCGCTGTAATCATATTAACTGGCAAGATGTTTCTTTTATTTGTCACACCGCGATTTGTACAGAAGTAAAACATGACGTCATAAATCATAATTTGATTGTTCCGTGTGCCAAAAAGTTAATGGGACACAAATATGAGGTGATTCAGAGAAAACGTATCACGTGTATATCATCCCTATCATAACCACCACGTCTCCAACAAAGTGATCCGCATTCACGGAGGAACCAACCAGAACAGAATCAAAGGTCATCACTGCGCTTTACTTCCAATGTAAACATTCAAAATGGAACTTGGAATCGTGAACAACATGTTTAAGCTAAAAAGGCAGTGGCAAGCGCCCCATGCAGCAAATTTTTCATATGCTGATATTTTTCCTTACGACTAAGACTGTCAAATTTTCACTGTGGCAAGAATCAAAATTTCGGAGTTGTATTATAAAAACTAGGATTATGTTAGAGGAAGGTGCGATTTTGCACATGAAGCAACTTTGAACGATAATTTATACTTCATTGCACAGTTTTATTTCTTGCCACAGTGATTTACGAGTAATATATGAAACAACAATTCACAAACAATTTTCATTTAACTTGAGCATGGTCCGCTTGCCACTGCCTTTTACGCTTTTATTTCTAAATAAAGACTGTCACGTGACTACTTTCACTTTATCGTGAAGGTCCAGAATCGCAGATCGGGGCATGAGAGATATAAACTTTGGTAGAAAACAAAAACTATAACATTAAACATCGATATTAAGCTATACACTGTCTTGAAAAATTGATGCCGTTTAAGGGCTGTAAAACTTGTCTGTTTTTGAATTTCTACTTAACCTCCCTGCGATCGTGGTGTCCTTCCGTCCGTCCATTCGTCCGCCCGCCATATGGTACTTACTTTGTGGCGACAAATCCTCCTAGACCAATTGATGGAATTCATTGAAACTTTCACAGAATGTTAAGCATACATTTCCCTTGTGCATCATTTATTTAAAAATTTGATTTGATCTCCTTTAGGGGGAGCGGAGGGTATGACATTAGTGAGCTTTGCTCACATTTTTCTAGGTATTATTATTTTTGTACACTGTTTTGGTATACCAATGTTTTCAAAATGTTTGCTATCTTTCTGAAAATTGAATTTTCCATCAAAACCAGCTTGATGGCTTCCAGTTGTGACAATATTAAATTCATTTGTCATATTCCTCTCTATATGCCTTTGATTGCATATAAATATAATTTAGTCATCTAGAAAGAAGTGTGGCCATTCAGTTGTGATTTGTTGCTAGATTTAACCATTTTCAAAATATGCCTAAATGTTGTTGAAAATTGCTTGAAGTGGTCTCTGGAATGCGTTCTTCCTAGGAATGCAACACTTGGATGTTGTCTGAGAACATGGCTGTAAAATAGCCTATTTTGGCTATAGAGGTGCTATATAACGAATTTAAACAAAAATTATCAAAATCTGGCAAAGTGCATGCTAAGTTAGAGTTAAATGAAAGAGATTTCATTCACAGTTCATTTTATCCAAAATCATGTATAACATACAATAACCTTAATATCTAAAAAATGGTGAATTATTATTCCCTTTCTTGTATTTTATTTACATTTATGTAATTTTATGTATTTTCTTTTAAAACAAATGGAAAATAAATTAAAATACAGGTAAATACAAGTTAATTAAGGTGATATCATGAATTACTATAAAAACAAATTAAACATCAAAGGTATTTGTATGTGGGAATAGAAGGGATAGTGAATTCTAAAAAGTGGGAATAGGTGGAAGACACCGTACAAACTAATTAAACTAATTAACGGTGATAATTAAAGAACCTTTGTGAGCAAGCTCACATACGCCACGCCCCCACATATCGGACAATCCTGCATTATCTTAAAATTATCAAAAATTGAAATCCAAGTAGTTTGCACATCTCATACAGATGCACAATCATCCTGTAAAATTATCGTAAAAACTACAGGAGGATTTATCCGGGCACATGGAGTACCCTGTAAACTTCCTATCTTATAAACTGTAGGAGGAGTTATCCGGACAAATAATGTACCCTATATGCAATATAATGCATAAAATGACAAAATTCAACAATGTGTAGTTTTCTGAAAAAATATCAAAAGTCAAAATCCGAGTAGCATGCACATCTTTGATATGTGCACAATCAACCTGCAAAATAAAAACTTCCTACCTTAAAAACTGTAGGAGGAGTTATCCGGACAAATGGTGTACCCTATATGCAATATAATGCATAAAAATGACATAGTTCAACAATGTGTAGTTTTCTGAAAAATTATCAAAAATCAAAATCCAGCTAGTATGCACATCTTTGATATGTGCAAAATTAACCTGCAAAATAAAAACTTCCTAGCTTAAAAACTGTAGGAGGAGTTATCCGGACAAATGGTGTACCCACTAGATGACAGACGGATGGACGGACGGACTGACGGACAAGTAAAAAACTATATACCCTCCGCAACTTCGTTGCGTGGAGTATAATAAATTACAGTTTATCTTAAATTAATTAAAATGAGAAGGCTTGGCATAAGTTACGAATTTTGAAGCAGGAAAGCCGTTGGTGATGATGCAGTACATTCAAGATACTTGGTTTTACAGCACTGTTTGGCCAGTAACTTCATAGAGTGTCTTTAGTAGGAGCGTCCGCACAAACAACGATGTGGAAGGTCAACCGCCGTGCCAAGAAAGGAAACCTTGCGTTTTACCTTCTACTGAAACTACTGTACAAAAAAGCCAAGAAAGTTCCACTGCAAGTTAAATTGGTCTCCGAGGGCAAACTTAAGAGACACCAAGAAAAAGACCAAAGAGACTCAGAAAAAACTGTTTACGGTACTTTTGGCCTGTTTGAACAATGAAAATTACCGTTCTTCATGGATCTTATCAAACTTTCGAGTAACATTTCTGCATGGTCAAAGTAGACAGTTTATACGGTCCGAGTTGTCCTTTCGTTGTTTGTAATGATATACTTCAAATTTTGGCGTAATGTAAAATTTTGAATTCAGATCTCAATAATGTACTTCAGTGGTCCAAGTTTCATTTCTAAGGTGTCCTATCAAACCTCAAAGTCTTCTCTTTATACGGTCCGAGTTGTCCTTTTTCCGGTCCGAGTGGTCATAGTCCGAGTTGTCCGCGGGCCGAGTTGTCCGCATAAACTGACGTTGTGACTATCATGGTTGATTAACTAAACTTCTGATTGGACAGCTGAGGTTGTTTTTCAAAGCAATACACATTCACAGGTACCAAACATTGAAGATCTTATGGTGGCCATGAGTTGTTATTACTCCCCTCTGGGTCGTTGTCTCTTTGACACATTCGCAGTTTCCGTTCTTTTTTCTATTGAACCAACCTTTATAGCTAGCAAGTTAGGTAATTTGCTTGTATCATGCTTAGTTGAATCAGCTTGAGCTAAACCCTTTTTTCTTTTTGGTGTAATTCCCCACCTTGGTTAGAAAATTTTCTTAAGAAGCATATTGCAAAGAAAGGATACCACAACCTTACAGATACAACAACAAACCTGTTTTTCAGAAGTATATTTGAAATTGCGATATAGCGTCTTGTATAGCCATAATGACATTAAAAAATTCAAATGGATATGTAAGAAAATTGATTTTGATGCTTCAACTACCACTCACTCAGTCATTGAATCAAAACCAACAAAAGTGTAAATTGTAAGTTTATAGGGACCCATACATGTAAACAAATAGGTAAAAAAAAAACAAATACGTAGACAACAATAACACAACAAAAATATCAGATCTTCAGCTAACACTAAATTTACAAACTCAGTTGAACCATGGTATGTAGATATACAGTTACCCTGTATGTTTCATTAAAGGTTCGTGAATTTCTGTCCATGTTCTTTAACCTTATTTAACTGTCTACTAGTTCTTATGTTGTATCCAATTTAACAATTTTAGTTGTGATTTAAAAGACACAAACTGGTATAACTCTTTAAAAACATAAATTGAAGAAAAAGATGGAGGCTAGTGTTTGTTCACTAATCAAACAATCAAAGTCCATTTTCAATTGTCCAACAATACCATGTAAATCAGTCTGTCATGGTTGGGAAGGTATTATCTTTAGAGAGTTTACCTTATAACAAATAAATTACATCACAGGTTCTAAAATTAGTTACATACGAGGTACAAGTAATCTGTCAATGTAATAATACGATGGACAATAAATACATTGTATATAATGCATTACCTAGTGTAAGTTAAAGATGCTAGATCCCGAGACAAATACAACACTTCTCTTTAATATAGTGTAAAATAAACTTCATTGCAATACATATATATATAAAGATACAATTGGGATTGGAAAAATAAGTGGCAAGTCACTTTAACTAATTTCCTTTCCTCTTTCATATTGGGCTTAGTATATCAAAAAGAACAAATAAGGTAAAAACTTGACACAATCAATTTCTACTATATAAAGGTATTCAACACATTCATTTTCAATTAAACAAGTATTCCCTTCATTCAACTACTACATATATATAAGATAAAAGTTCCTGTGAAATTAGTTTCCAAAGATCATACTTCAAGAAGTAACTACGATATTCATTTATTTCATTAGTAATTTCATCAAAAACTTCGAAACTTATTTCACAAGAGAACCTATCTTTCTTTACAACAGCATCATATGTGTACTTGGAGTTGGCTGTTCAGTCCAACAATATACATTTATATATTTTCAACAAAATTTACATACTTTATACATGTGTATACAAACACGATCTCACTATAAGTCGTTCATTTACTCTATCAGCAACTATTCATTCATTCAGTGATTCAGGTCATCCATTCACAGAATCAGTTCATCCATTCACAGATTCAGGTCATCCATTCACCGATTCAGGTCATCCGTTCACAGATTCAGTTCATCCATTCACCGATTCAGGTTATTCGTTCACAGATTCAGGTCATCCATTCACAGTTTCAATTCATTCACCGATTCAGGTCATCCGTTCACAGATTCAGTTCATCCATTCACAGATTCAGTTCATCCATTCACTGATTCAGGTCATACATCAATACAATTTTAGTCATACATTAGATCACTGTGTGCTAGAATTTGGAGATGATGTACAAAAAACATGCAAAACATCAATACTTTGTTTGTAATTTCTCACACACAATGAATCTACAGCCATCGTCCCATAAATTCACTATTTCACAATGACTGTTTAGAGCAGCATGTAGAGTTGGCTTTTTCTACCAACAATATAAAATATATAAAACAATATATATATTTATACATGTAAATATCAATTTCTTTACTCGATCATACAACGCTCACATACAAATTCACCTGTGCTGTTTGTTTTTATATCGGAGAAAAGGGAACTTACAAGACCTTTAAAGTTTAGAACAATGGCAAGAAAAGATGCACAAATTTTCTACAATTTTATAAATACAACTTCTTGCTTTCTTTTAAGGGAGTATGATATTCAGTGATTTGATATCCTTTCATTTTATTCATTCAAACAGAATTTAGTATCTTAACACAGGGATAAAAAAGTTTGGTCATAGGTCACTCCAAAATTCCCCAAAAAGACAATGTACAAAATTATTTCCATTTCAAATTATATGGATGCATATATTTAAAGGCATATTAACAGCTAATGAAAAATAAACTCTGGACACAGGATATGTCTCGCCCATCCCTTGCATCGCCTTAATTTGCACATTGATCTACTGCAGCAGGAATAAAAATAAAATATAATCTTTAACTGTGTTTACAATTTCCTTGGAAAAAAATGATGTGATCACTCATGCATGACTAAGGAACCAGGGCAAACATCTGGGCATGGAATCAGTATGTACTTCCCAAAACGCAACTGCTTGTCAAATATCAAGTGCCTAGGATTACTGATATAGGCTGTACAAACAGCCTGCTAAAAACTTAACAAATCATTCATGCGTGACTTAGGAGCCAGGATCACCATTCGGGCGTGGAATCGGAATGTACTCTCCACGATGCAACTGCAGGTCAAATATTAAGTGCCTAGGACTACTGGTATAGGTTGTACAAACTGCTTGCTAAAAACTTAATGTGATCGTTCACGCGCGAGTAAGGGGCCAGGGCCACCATCCGGGCGTGGAATCGGTATGTACTCCCCGAGACGCAACTGCATATCAAATATCAAGTGCCTAGGACTACTGGTATAGGCTGTACGAACTGCTTGCTAAAAACTTAATGTGATCGTTCATGCGTAACTAAGGGGCCAGGGCCACCATCCATGCGTGGAATCGGCATGTACTCCCCAAGACGCAACTGCATATCAAATATCAAGTGCCTAGGACTACTGGTATAGGCTGTACAAACTGCTTGCTAAAATCCTAACGTGATCGTTCATGCATGACTAAGGGGCCAGGGCCACAATCTAAAAAGGGATTTGAGTTGTCCCCATAATAATGCAACTGCACATCAAATACTATGGACCTACAACTAACATAAGCTTGTTAATTCACAATAGTTTGCAATTGTTGTCGCCGCCGCCGCCGGAAACGCTATCCCTAAGTCTCGCTTCCGCGACTTTTAAGAAAACTCACTGTTTCCTGCCAAATTACGATTTCATATATATCAAAAGATTTTTTACATTGAATTTCACATTTTTTCTTAATAGAACATGTTGTATTTTGCTAAACAAGCAAAGCTTTAAAAAACCAAAGGTTAATAATTTTTTTCATTATAGTTACAAATATTTGGACACTACAAATTTGTTGACACTTGTACATTGTGCTGTCCTAAGTTTGTAATTGCAAAGACACTACTTATAACCAAACGATGTGCTAACAAAAACCTGAGCAATCCTTTGTCTTACATATATCAAGTTTAATTTATATACATTAAGAATGTAAATTGACCCTTATCACCTTTCAAACTGGACAAAATGCTATGAGAAATATGTAGACACTTTACCCTATTAAATGAAACTAGAATACTGACAAAGTAAGAAAGGGCCCGCCCCCTTGTGTGTCCCAAAAACCTGACTGCAGAATTTCATGGGAATGAGATTTTCCTCAAGAACAAAAGGGAGCTTCCTTTGAGTTTCTGGTCTTCCAAATGTTTAGATTTTATCTGCACTGATGAGACATAAGTTGTCGAAATGCGCATATGCAGAAAGTAAATTCACAGTAACTTCGGTATTTAGTTATTTGATCAGGACCAACCTTGTGTATATCATATAAATCCCTGGTGGGAATTTTAATTTATTGTACGACATACATCTAATTCTCAAAATCGTACGACATAGAACTAATTCTCAAAATATGTATTTTTTCATATAAAAATGAAGCTTTTCCCCAAAAAACCATTTTCAGATTTTCCATAAAAAGGAAAGGGAGCTTCCTTTGGTAAACTTCAACCTTGAGCATCAAAATCATTGAAATTCCTTGAAGGCAATCTTAAGTTATCGTACGACATAGAGCTAATTCTCAAAATATGCACTTTTTCATATAAAAAATGAAGTTTTTTCCCCAAAAATCATTTTCAGATTTTCCACAAAAAACGAAAGGGAGCTTAATTTGGTAAAGTTCAACCTTGAGTATTAATATCATTAAAATCCCTGAAGACAATCTTGAGTTATCATACGGCATAGAGCTAATTCTCAAAATATGCACTTTTTCATAAAAAAATTATTTTTTTTCCCAAAAATCATTTTCAGATTTTCTACAAAAACGAAAGGGAGCTTAATTTGGTAAAGTTCAACCTTGAGCATCAAAATCATTAAAATCCCTGAAGGCAATCTTGAGTTTTGGTACAACATAGAGCTAATTCTCAAAATATGCACTTTTTCATATAAAAATGAAGTTTTTTCCCAAAAATCATTTTCCGATTTTCTTCAAAAACGAAAGGGAGCTTCCTTTAGTCAAATGCAACTTTGATTAAAAAAATCATAAAAATCCGTAAAGGCATTCTTGAGTTATCGTACGACATAGAAAACGCTGACGGACGGACAGACCGACGGACAGGCTGATTACTATAGGGCGCTGCCATTTCATGGCGGGGTCCTAATTATATATTTTTATTAACTAGAGAATGTGTCTGTGAGACACGGATGCCCCGCAAAAAAAATTAATCGCAAAGGATAACCTCATATCAAAATGTAGGTCAAAACCACTTAATTGTCATTAATTTGGGCAGTACTCATCAAGGCAATTAATTGGATGAAATATCATTGCCCCATAATGTGTAGTTGTTGAGAAATGGACTTAAAGGCAAACCTAAAACAAATTCACTGAAGCGTAAAATCTAGGTCAAAGCCACATTATTGTCAATGNATTACTTTGATGAAATATCATTGTCCTATGATATGAAATTGTCGAGAAATGGACTTAAATGCAAAACTTAACCAAAGTCACTGAAGCATAAAATCTAGGTCAAAGCCACATTATTGTCAATGATTTGGGTAGTACCCATCAAGGCAATTACTTTGATGAAATATCATTGTCGTATAATGTGTAGTTGTTGAGAAATGGACTTAACGCAAAACTAAAACAAAGTCACTGAAGCGTAAAATGTAGGTCAAAGCCACCTTATTGTCAATGATTTGGGTAGTACTCATCAAGGCAATTACTTTGATGAAATATCATTGTCGTATAATGTGTAATTGTTGAAAACTTTGGACTTAACGCAAAACTTAACCAAAGTCACTGAAGCGTAAAATGTAGGTCAAAGCCACCTTATTGTCACTGATTTGGGTAGTACTCATCAAGGCAATTAATTTGATGAAATATCATTGTCCTATAATGCATAGTTGTTGAGAAATTGACAACTGAACCAGAGTCACTCAAGCATGAAATATAGGTCAAAGAGTCACACTACCTAGTGAACTATGTAGTACTATCAAAGATCTATCAACTGACCTATTATCATTGTTCTACCTCTTACAGTTTCTGAGAAATGGACTTTAACGCAAAACTTAACCGGACGTACGGACGGACGGACGGACAAGGTAACACTATATGCCCCTTCCACATTCGTGGGCTGGGCATAAAAAATGTACTGGCATCACTTATACACACTTTCTCACTACGCATGCTTTTTTGAGTTAAAGTTGGCATTATGCCGAACAAAAGAGATATATCTATCTCCAAACTATGCACACTATATACAATGGAAATAAGTCATACTAAATAAAACTGGTTCAACTGCTGTGAAAGTCATGTATAGTGAATTTGTATTTTAAAAAAATATGAAACATATTAAACTAAAATATTCTGGGTATGACACTAAGTTTAATTCTCAGTAGACAAAAGGAGCACAAGATGACTGAATTCACTAGTTCTGCTGTCATTTTACCAGCCCGAAATAAATATACCTTTGAGGAATTTCCAAATTTTGCTTCCAAAGTTTCAAATTCGAGTAGTCCTTCTTCAAATTGACTAGCCTGGGGCTACAGGAATACTGTTAAGAATCAAACCTTGTAATATTATATTGACAATTGACAAATACAAGTTAAATGCAACTCTAATGTTGCAAAAAATCTGGAATTTATTGGAATACAAAGAAAGTGAAGACATAAAAGAACATAAAACTTATTCAAAATCAACAAAAGAAAACACTCAGCTCTACATTTACACAATTTCCAACATAATTTACCAGAATTATGTACATGTAACAGAAAATTTCACATTTTTGTGCAGTCTATTCGAAAATACTGTAAATTTGGATTTCCAGCTTTAAAATGATATCAAATTGATATTTCTAATTTTCAAAATTCCGTAATGTTATTAGGCTACAAGACCCTACACTTCAACTATATTTGTTAAAATAACATTTATTACGCAGAGGAAAACTTTTCACAGCTTTTAATACAGGCAAATCTTTAACTGGTATTAAGACACCTTAATTTACTTATTTGATATTAACAACTATTCTTTGCAGAAATTATTTGTAATTTGGGACAAAGCGGACCCATGGATGATATTTTTACCAAATTCAATTATATAATTTCATGTTTTTTTAAATAAAAAAGGAAAACCTTTAGGGTATAAGAAAATCAGAAGTTTACTCCATCCCCTTTTTGATATATGGTGGAAAATAGACATAAATAATACTTCAAAAGTTGCTGCAAATTAGTATTACATTAAATAAATCTATTCAATTTATCAGTAAGTATGAACCTACAATGCAAGTATTTGATAAAGGTAAACATTATGGCACTAACTAAACATCTCAACTCCTGCAAAAGCCTAGCTACCTGCAAGGTAGTAACATGTTTATCAAGCGCAGTTTGACTCTGTTAACCTCTTAAATCTGTAAAATCGAAATTCTAAGTTCCAGATGCACAACTACACCATATCCTAAAAGTTTGGTTGGAAAAAGGACTAGCAGTTTTGAAGGATACAAATACCTCCTTCAGATTAACAAACTGAATTTACAAATGAGCTATTTTGGATCAATGAACCTCTAAAATCTACAAAATAAAAATTGTACATATCAGATGCACAACTACATTATATATTATCATCGGCTAAAGAGCTAACATAGTGAGTTAGGCTGCAAGTAGAAATCTATTATACGGCAAGGCGTATAATAGATTTCTACTTGAAGCCTAACTCACAATGTTAGCTTTTTAGCCGATGATAATTTGTTTGTCTTCTGTGTACAGTTTCCACAAGTATTTTGTTCTATTAAAGATTATATCAAAATATAATGTGTCACACGTATAAAATAATCTCCGAATTTGTAAGCGTGCTAAAAAAGCCTATATATTGATTTTATGTTAAGATAGATTCAACAATACAAGGTGCTACACAAATACGTACGAGAAATATAATGTCGTTTTACAACGAACAAGAATTTAAAAATTGCCCGTGCACTTTTTTGTCACGAAAAATGACGAATTATGATCCTCCAGCATGACTGCGTGTTAAATAAAAATCGGCAAACACGTTGCACGAAAATAACCCAGTGCAAACCTCAAATAACCCACGTGGTTGTGTTGTTTTACTCGTCAACAAAGCAGTACAATAACTTTTCGCGCGGAAACACTGTAGTTTGTAAGAATTGTATGAACCAATCACCGTTTACAAAAACCTCTACACAGAAGACAATATATCCTGTAAGTTTGGATGGAATCGGACAAGCAGTTTTGGATACAAAAACCAACAAACAACGGAGACGACGACAACAGATAAAACCCCTATGTCGACTCAAAACCAAAGGTGTCTACAGACAACGACGCCGACAACACCATAGCATTATACGACCTCAAAATTTTTTCAGTCGTATAAAAACTTTACAATGTCATAGTTAAAAATTTCTGCAAGGAATGGCTAATTTTACTTTCCTTAGTTTGAAAGGTAGTTTACGATAGACATAGGTTCTTACAATCGACCAGACTTCCACATCAGGATTCCTCTCACTTGGCAGAAAATTCACTTATCTTAAATATGGTCTGGTATAAGAACCTATTATTTTCTTGCCATGAATATCACCTAATTTTTTGTGAACCATGGAATACTTGGTCATGGATATCTAAGCCTGCTTAAACCAAACTCTTTCTTTCTTCTTGGGGTACTTCTACACCTTAGGTACAAAGGTTTTCAAGCAGCATAATGCAAAGGAAGAATACTACCAGCTTAAAGACACAACAACAAAACTTATTTTAACAATTTTATTTGAAGTTCAGACATAGTATCTTGTATAGCCATAATGACATTAAAAACTTCTAATGGATTTGTAAAAATTTGATTTGGAGACGTTTCAACTATCGCCCACTCAGTCATTAAACTATATAAAAAAACAACAAAAAGGTTAATTGTGAGTTTAAAGGGACCCATACATGTGAACAAATAGGTTAAAAAAACAAATACGTTGACATCAACACATCAAAACAAAAAATATCAGATCTTCAGCTAACACTAAATTTACAAACTATGTTCAACCATTGTTTGTAGACGACATACAGTTACCATGTGTGTTTAGGAAAAGGTATTTGGATTTCTGTCCATGTTCTATTACTCAACTGCCTACTAGTTCCGATTGTGTAACCAAGTTAACAATTTGAATAATTTTTAGTTGTGATTTAGTTGACTAACTGGTATAGCTCTTGAAAAGCATAACTTGAAGAAAAAATGGAGGCCAGTGTTTGTCCACTAATCAAACAATCAAAGTCCCTTTTCATTTGTCCAACAATGCCATGTATATCAGTCTGTCATGGTCTGGTGAGGTTTTACCTTAAGAAAGTTCAACTTATTACAAATAAATTAACCAAAATATTCTCACATTGGTTACACAAGAAGTACCAGTTATCTGTCCAGGTAATAAATAATACGATGGATAATAAATACATTGTATATAATGCCTTACCTAGTGTTAGTTGGAGATGCTAGATTCTGAGACAAATAAAACACTTCTCTTCAATAAAGTGTTAATTAAACTAAATTACAATATATATAAAGATACAATTGGGACTGGAAAAACAAGTGACAAGTCACCTTTACTAATTCCGTTCCCTCTTTCATATTGGGCTTAGTAAATTAACACAAACATGGAAAAAAAACTTTCATTTCCAATCAACACATTCATTTTCAATTAAACAAGTATTCGCTTCATTCAACTACTACATATATATAAGATAAAAGTTCCTGTAAAATTAGTTCCCAAAGATCAATCTTCAAGAAATAACTATGATATGCATTTATTTCATTAGTAATTTCATGAAAATCTTCGAAACTTATTTCACAAGAGAACCTGTCTTTCTTTACAAGAGCACTATATGTGTACTAGAGTTGGCTGTTCAGTCCAACAATATACATTTATTTATTTACAACAATATTTACATACTTTATCTATACAAACACGATCTCCCTGTAAGTCGTACATTTACTCTATCAGCAACTATTCATTCATTCACAGATTCAGATCATCCATTCACAGATTCAGTCATCCATTCAGATTCAGATCATCCATTCACAGATTCAGTTGTTCATCCATTCACAGATTCAGTTGTTCATCCATTCACAGATTCAGTTCATCCATTCACAGATTCATGTCATCCATTCAGATTCAGGTCATCCATTCAGATTCAGTTCATCCATTCACAGATTTAAGTCATCCATTCACACATCCATACAATTTTAGTCATACATTAGATCACCATGTGCTTGAATTTGGAGATGATGTACAAATAGTCAGTGCCATAAAGTATTGGTGTATAACATTTTTTACTATATATTTCATGTAAAAACATTTTTCAAAAAAAATATTGTGAAGTCAATTCTTTATATATCCAATTTCAAAAGAAAATTCCCTGATAAGCCAAGAATCTTGCGAAGTCTAACTGCAGTTTACACCATAGTTTCAAAGAACTACCGATTCAAACAGGGAGTACTTGTAGAAATTTGACGTCACAATTTCACTTGCATAAATAATTATGACCCTGAATGTAACACTTCATGTTTAAATTAACGATTCTTTAAAATTTGCATGTCAGAAAATTCTGTCCAAATCAACAAACAAACTTCACAAGATTCTGAGCTTATCAGCGAAATTTTCATTGAAATCAGATTAGAATTGACTTTACAATAATTTTTTGTGGTTTAAAAAGTAAATGTACATTAGCCACGCACTGTATGCAAACACATGAATACTGTGATCGTAATTTCTCACACACAATGAATCTACCATCATCGCCCGATACATTCAGATTCACAATTACATGTAGTATTTAGTGTACCATACAGAGTAGGCTTTTTCTACCAACAAAAAAAAATAAATAAAACAAATATACACATAAACATGTAGATATAAATTTCTCTACTTCGCCCATACAACACTCACATACAGATTCACCTGTGATGCTTGATTTTATATCGGAGAAAAAGGGAAGTTACACAAGAAATTAACAGGATAGAACCATGACAAAAAGAGATGCATAAATTTTCTACAATTTTAATAAATACTACTTGTTGCTTTTTAATTGAATATGAGCTTCAGTTTTCAGAAACAATTAATAGCCTTTGGTTTTATCCATTCAAACAGGGTTTAATATTTTTACATAAGGATATATTTCTTTTGGTCATATATCACTTTAAAATTCAAAAAAAAAAAAGACAACGAACTAAATTATATCCACTTCATATGATACCTGCACGTATTTAAAGGCATATTAGCAGCTAATGGAAAACGAAGTGTTTCATGCCAAAATTATATCATATATATTAAAATTAAATTGAATTTTACATTTTGTTTCTTATTTGTAAATGAAAGGTTATAGATAAAATGCACATGAGACAAAGTCTCTACAACTATATCATTTATTTATTTATTTTTTACCTAAACTGAAGACATTTTACATTTTAATAGGAAATAAAAAATTTCGATATTTTATTTGATCAAATTGACGTATTTGTATTGCATTCAAATTTTTCACAAGTTCCAAATATTTGGAATACACAATTAAAATTATTCAGAAGAAATTTATAAAAAGTAAATCGGTAGAAAAAATATGAAAATCTCTGGGTTTGTTAGGGATTTTACAGATCCAAAATCGGACTAGTATGTAAAGGAAATTAAAAAATTAAAATTCTGCCCCATTACTATACAATTCAATTCATCGTTGAAAAACAATTTTGGAAACCCAATAAATTGATTTTGTGACGTCACTGATTGAATTCGCGAAATTCCTCGCCTATTTATTGGAATACAGTAAAATCATATACAAGAACATAAAAATTATACAAAATCAACAAAAGAAAACACTCAGCTCTACATTTACACAATCTCCATAAAATTTCCACTTCCAAAAATTATCAACATAATTTATATAAGACACAATTCTATTTGGTCTATCAAACATACTGTCAATTTGGATTTCAAGCTTAAATAGGAATTCAAAGCAAATTGAAATTTTCAATTATCAATAGTTAATGTCATACGACTACAAGACCCTACACTTCAACTATATTTGTTAATATAACATTAATAATGCAAAGGTAAACGTTTTCACAGCTATTCATATAGGCCAATCTTTAACTGGTATTAGGACACCTCAATTAGCTTATTTGAGAATGGCAACTATTCTTTTAAGACTTTATTTGTTATTTGGGATAAAGCAGATACATGGATGATATTTTTAATTACATAAATTTCATGATTTTTTTTTCAAATAAAAAAAAATAGTAATGGTGCATCACAAAATTTCAAAGTTAAAAGGGGCATAACTCCAGAACCCTATGCACCACTGAGCCAAAAATTGCACTAAGCTGTGTTTGGTTGTTAACAACTTACACGCAAAGTTTTAAGACAGTATGGTATTTTATTTAAAGGTATCCTAATATTTGCAAAATTTCAAAAGTTTCAAGGGGCATAACTCATGAACCCCTTTGACCTCTGATTTCAAAATCGAACTTGACGTGAATTTTATTTACATACCAAGTTCAAAGACCTCATGTTTTGTTCATAAGTAATCAGTCGAAGACCTTCGAGGCACAGACGGACTGACACAAGACTGAGGGTTTCACATGACGTGTGGCAGGGTATAAAAACAACCATGAGGGGTATAACAATATCAGAAGTTTACTCCATCCCTTTTTGATCTACACTAGAAAATGGACATAAACATAAGGTAAATTTTGAAGGATTTGTGGATACAAAAACCTCCGTCAAATTAACAAACTGAATTAACAAATGAGCAATTTTGGCACAGTGAACCTCTGAAATCCACAAAATCAAAATTTTACATATCAGATGCACATCTACATCAGCACATCGTATTCTGCGAGTTTCGTTGTATTTGACTGCAATCATGATGGGGTTGTGGATTAACTAACCATATGAACAAATAACTAAACACCGAAGTTACTGTGAATTTGATTTCTGCATAGCCGCATTTCGACAACTTATGTCTCTTCAGTGTAGATAAAATCTAAACGTTTGGAAGACCATAAAATGAGCCATTTAGGCTTTTGTGAACCTCTAAAGTCTGTAAAACCGAACTTCTAAGTATCAGGTGCACAACTACAACAGGTGAAAACATATCCTGAAAATTGGAATGGAATCGGACAAGCAGTTTTAAAGGAGTTGTGGATACAAAAACCTTCGGATGACGATGACGACAGATAATAATCCCCGTGTCAACTCTGCTTACAGTAGGCGACAAAAAACCAAAAGTTTCTACATACAACGATGCTGACAACCTCATACCATTATATGACTTCAAAATTTTTGCAGTCATTTACAAACTTGATACAATGTCATAGTTAAATATTTCTGCAAGGAATGGATAATTTTACTTTCCTTCAGTTTGGTAGTTGAGGTTTATATATATAAAACTATATTCTTACATTTGACCAGACTTCCAGATCAGGATACCTCCCACTTGCAAGAGAATTCACTTATCTTTAATATGATATTGTATGAAAACTTATTATTTTCTTGCCATGAATATCACGTAATTTTTGCGAACCATGGAATACCATGGTCATCAATAACTGAGCTTGTTTAAGCTAAACTCTTTCTTTTTTCTTGGTGTACTTCTCCATCTTGGGTAGAAAGTTTTTTCAAGCAGCATATGGCAAAGAAAGGATACTACCAGCTTACAGACACAACAACAGAACTTTTTTAAAGAATTTTATTTGAAGTTGAAACATAGTATCTTGTATAGCCATAATGACATTGATATGAAAAAATTTGATTTGGAGATTTTTTAACAATCACTCACTCAGTCATTAAATCAGAACAACAAGATGTAAATTGTAAGTTACAAAGGGACCCATACATGTAAACAAATAGAAAAAAAACAACAAATACATGGACAACAACAACACAACAAAAACATAAAAAATATCAGATCTTCAGCTAACACTAAATTTACAAACTCAGTTAAAGCATTGTATGTAGATATACAGTTACCCTGTGTGTGGGAATTACTGTCAATGTTCTATAACCTGAACTGTCTACCAGTTCCTATTGAGTAACCAGTTTAACAATCAGAGAAATTTGTAGTTGTGATTCAAATGACAAACTGGTATAGCTCTTAAAAGACATAAAATGATAAAAAAAATAATTTGGATGTTAGTGTTTGTCAACTAATCGATTACTCAAAGTCAATTTTCACTTGTCCAACAATGCCATGTATATCAGTCCATCATGGATGGGGAGGTCTTGTCATGAAAAGTTCACCTTACAACAAATAAATGACACCTACAAATTACTCAAATTGGTTACACAAGAGGAACTGGTAGTCTGTTAAGGTCATAAGACAATGGACAATAAATACATTGTATATAATGCCCTACCTAGTGTTAATTGGAGATGCTAGTTACTGAGACAAATACATCACTTCTCTTTAGTGTAAATAAAACTAAATTATAATATATATTAAGATACAATTGGGATTGGAAAAACATGTGACATGTCACTTTTACTAATTCCGTTCCCTCTTTCATATTGGGCTTAGTATATTTAAAACAAGCAAGGAAAAAACTTGACACAATAATTTCTACTATATACAGGTATTCATTTCCAATCAACACATTCACTTTCAATTAAACAAGTATTGGCTTCATTCAACTACTACATATATATAAGAGATAAAAGTTCCTGTGAAATTAGTTCCCAAAGAAATAACTGCGATATTCTGTTATTTTATCAGTAATTTCATGAAAATCTTTGAAACTTATTTCACAAGAGAACCTATCTTTCTTTACAATAGCACTATATGTGTACTTGGAGTTGGCTGTTCAGTCCAACAATAAACATTTATATATTTACAACAATATTTACATACTTTATATATACATACACGATCTCACTATAATTTGTACATCTACTCTATCAGCAACCATTCATTCATTCACAGATTCAGGTCATCCATCACAGATTCATGTCATCCATTCACAGATTAAGATCATTATCAATAAGAATTTAGTCAAACATTAGATCACTGTGTGCTTGAATTTCGACATGATGTACACGTTCAGTTAGAGGCCAAAAGTATTGGCACATAACATTTTTAAAAAAATTATTGTGAAGTAATGTTTTCTTATAAAATTATGAGGTCATATGTATATTTAAAAAAAAATTTTACATTGAATTTCACATTTTTTTTACTTGCACATGTCGTATGTTGTTCTACATGCAAAGCTTTAAAAAAAACAAGAGTTTAATAAAAAATTTTCATTTTAATTACAAATTTTCTGACATTTTTACATTATGCTCTCCTAAGATTGCGATTGCAATGACACTACTAATAACCAACAATGTACTAACTAAAAACCTGCGCAATCCTTTTAGTTTGTATTACATATATTATGGACAAGTTTTTATACATTAAGGAATGCAATAACCCCAATCACCTTTCAAAACTGGACAAAATACTATGAGAAACATGTAGACAGTTTACCCTATTAAATAAAAATTGTATTGTTTTAATTGTTTTTCCCATAAAAAATGTACTCGCATCACTCATACCAACTTTCTCACTTTACATGATGTTTGAGGCCAAAGTTGGCATTCTGCCAAACAAAAAAAAAAGGAAAAATATCTATCTACAAACTATGTACAGTATATACAAAAGAAAATTAGTAATACTAAATAAAAATGGTTTAACTGCTGAGAGGAGTCATGTATTTAACTTGTATTTAAAAAAATGGGGGCAATAACAAAATCAAAGAACAGAGTGGTTGAGAGAATATGAAAACATATAAAACTGAAATATCAGGGTCTGAAACGGAATTGGATTCTCAGTAGACAAAAGGACTACAAGATGCCTGAATTCACTAGTCCTATGGTGATTTTAGCAGCAAGAAATAAATATAAATTGAGAAATTTCCAAATTTTGCTTCCAAAGCTTCCAAAGTTTCAAATTTGAGTAGTCCCTCCTTAAATTTTAAGCCTGGGGCTATAAGACAACTGTTAGAGTCAACCATAAATATTATACTGAAAATTGACAAACACAATTTAAGAGCAACTCTGATTTTGCTTAATTATTGAATTTATTGGAATACAAAGAAAGTGAAAAACTATATGCTAGGACATAACAATTTTACAAAATCAACAAAAAAACACCAAAAAAAACACTCTACATTTACATAATCTCCAACTACCATATATATGTAAGATAAAAGTTCCTGTGAAATTAGTTCCGAAAGATCATACTTCAAGAAATAACTACGATGTTCATTTATTTCATTAATAATTTCAAGAAAATCCTTGAAACTTATTTCACAAGAGAACCTATCTTTCTTAACAACAGCACTATATGTGTACTTGGAGTTGGCTGTTCAGTCCAACAATATGCATTTATATATTTACAACAGTATTTACATACTTTTTATATAGAATCACGATCTCACTATAAGTCGTACATTTACTCTATCAGTAACCATTCATTCACAGATTCAAGTCATCCATTGACAGATCCAAGACATTCATTAGGTCATCCATTCAGAGATTCAGATCATACATACAATTTCATTCATACATTAGATCTCTATGTGCTTGAATTTCTAGATGATGTACACATACTTTCATTGGCCAAAAGTATTAGCACATAACATTTTTTTTACTATATATTAAATGTAAAAACAAGATTTTTCCACAAAAAAAAAAATTATTGTGAAGCCGTTTCTTATCCAATTTCAATGAAAATTTCACTGATAAACTCAGATTCTTGTAAAGTCTATTGTGGATTTCAGCAATATTTTGAACCATAGTTTAAAGAATCAATGATTTTTACAGGGAGTACCTGTAAAATTTTGATGTCACAATTTCACTTGCATAAATAAAGAATTATGACTCTAAATGTAAAACTTAATGTTAAATCAATCAAAAATGCATGTCAGAAATTCATGTCCAAATAAACAAACGTCAAAAGATTTAGAGTTTATCAGTGAAATTTTCATTGAAATCAGAAAAGAATTGACTTCAAAATAATTTTTTATGGTTAATATAGTGAAAAAACTTTATGTGCCAATACATGTACGTTTAGCCATGTACTGTATGCAAACATATCAATACTTTGTAATTTCTCACACACAATGCCTCTACAAACATCACCCCATCCATTCACTAACTCACAATGACTATTTAGAGCAGCATGTAGAGTTGGCTTTTTCTACCAACAATATAAAAAATATATATATATACATGTATATACAAATTTCTTTACTTGCATCATACAACACTCACATACAAATTCACCTGTGCTGTTTGTTTTTATATTGTAGTAAAAGGAAATTACAAGACCTTAACAGGTTAGACATATGACCAATTTTCTACAATTTTATAAATACTACTTGTTGCTTTTTTTGAAGCAGGTATGAGCTTCAGTTTTCAGAAATATTTGATGTCCCTTCATCTTTGGTTTTATCAAATAGGGATTAATATTTTTACACAGGGATACATTTTTTTGGGGTCATAGGTCACTTTAAATGCCCCCCCCCAAAAAAAAACCAAAAAAAAAAAAAAAAAAACAATGTACAAAATTATATCCACTTCAAATTATAGCTGCATAATTGAAGGCATATAGCAGCTAATGGAAACTGAAGGAAAACTTTACACTGTTTCATGCCAAAATCAAGATTATGATGTTATTTATAACAAAATTTTTCAAATAGGATTTCACAATTTTTTTCTCTAGCATGTATATTGCTCTACAAGCAAAGCTTTAAAAGTTTTCATTATAATTACAAATTTTTTGACACTTGTACATTGTGCTTTCCTAAGAATGTGATTGCAATGACACTACTGTACTATCTAAGAACCTGAGCAATCCTTTGGTATATTATGCACAAGAGTTTAGACATTAAGAATGTAATTTGTCCCTGATCACCTTTCAAAATTGGAAAAAATGCTATGAGATATATGTAGACAGTTTACCCTATTAAATGAATTATATTTGTTTTTTTTTCCGACTTTCATCACTTATACACACTTTCTCACTTTAAGCTGTTTTTGTGGTTAAAGTTGGCATTCTGCCAAAGAGAAGAAAAAAAAATGTATCTACAATTTATGTACAGTATATACAATAAATAAAACTGGTTCAACTGCCGTGAAAGTCATGTATAGTGAACTTGTATTTTAAAAGAATATGAAAACATAAAGGTCTGACACTAAATTCTATTCTCAGTAGACAAAAGGACTACCAGATGACTGAATTAACTGGTTCTGCTGTCTTTTTACCAGCCCAAAATAAATATGCCTTTGAGAAATTTTCAAATTTTGCTTCCAAAGTTTCAAATTCGAGTAGCCCTTCCTCAAATTTACTAGCATGGGGCTACAGGAATACTGTTAAGAATCAAACCTTGTAATTTTATACTGAAAATTGACAAATACATTTTAAAAACAACTTTAAGTTTGTAAAAGTTTTGGAATTTATTGGAATACAAAGAATGTGAAAACTATATGCAAGAACATAAAAATTATACAAAATCAACAAAAGAAAACACTCAGCTCTACATTTACACAATCTCCACCAAAGAATCAGTTACAATATTTACCAGTTAATACAGTATAATATACATGCAACAGAAAATTACACTTTTTTGTTCAGTTGGTAAAAAATATGGAAACTTTAATAGGAATTCGAAGCAAACTGAAATTTCTAATTTTCAAAATTCCTTAATGTCATTATGGCTACAAGACACTACACTTCAACTATATTTGTTACTATAACATTTATTATGCAGAGGAAAACATTTTCACAGCTATCCATACAGGCCAATCTTTAACTAGTATTAGGACACCTTAATTAACTTATATCAGAAAAGCAACTATTCTTTGCAGAAATTATTTCTAATTTGGTACAAAGCAGACACATGAATTATATTTTTACCAGATTCAATTACATAATTCCATGTTTTTTTTTTAAACCAAAAAACCACCATGAGAGGTTAAAGCATATCAGAAGTTTACTCCATCCCTTTTTTTTTTTTTATCTATACTGGAAAACGGACATCAATATAAAAATGCAAAGAATATATACTTCAAAAGTTGCTGGAAAAAAGTATCACATTCAATCTATCTATTCAATTTATCAGTAATTACCCACTTACAATGCAAGTATTTGATGAGGGTAAACAGTATGGCACTAACTAAACATCTAAATACCTTCAAAAGCCTAGCTACCAGCAGGGAGTAACATGTTAAAATCAAGCAAGCATTAAATTCACTACAATACCCAATTTCATTACCAAACCCAGAGATGATAAACAATAAAAATTTTAAACAACTGGCTCTTTCAATGTAAAAAAAAATCAGATAATGTTCAATTTTTGAAGACACCAAATAATTTTTTCTCAAATGCTTTCCCTACTGTGTAATAATTATACATTGTGTATCAATAATTTTAGAGGATTTAAAAAATACAAAATAAATATCAAATACACAAATACATATAATTGTCAGTTTAGGATGTTTTTGGATTGCGGAAATCTTTTCCAGCATATTTTGCATTGGCTCCTAATTCCTCTTCTATCCTAAGGATCTGATTGTATTTGGCTAATCTTTCAGACCTACAAGGAGCACCAGTTTTTATCTGGAAAAAATAAAAACAACACAGATTTAGGTCATAAATAAAGCGTGCTTCAAGTATACTAAAATAATTAGTTTGCTTAAATATTTACCAAAAATTAATGTTTAACATGGCATTTGACACTATAAAGAAAATATATAATGACTAAAATCAACTGAAATAATCAAATGAGTAAGTTGATCAAGAGGAAAATAAAACATCAAAATACAATGTAATTAAATTCAGAGCAAATATACAATGTACTATGGGCAAGAAAATATCAAAACTAGCCCCTTTTGGGCCCTTAATTCTGAAGCTGGAAAAGAAGGGATGATAAAGCACCATTTTATCTTATGCATCATCGATTCTAATATGAGAACAATGGAAACCATGACGACCGGCCATATGAAAATCTGCAATACCATTATGAGCGACATCACAACAGTCTTTATGCTGAAACAGACAAGGTCATTATATGTTTTGTGCACAAAAACGTCAGTAAATCTTATGTAATGGCCGTCATTACTGTGTACACTATAGGTCCCCGCAGATCATTAAATATATTAGAATCAAAATAATTCATGTTTGCCAATGGTTTGTAGTCTATTTACATGTGGGTGTCCATTATTTTTGTTTATTTTACCCCTCGCTCCGCTGCCCTACGCTCTGGGTAAAATATTAACGAAAATAATGGCCAACTATATGTAAATCTATAACAAACCATCGCCGCCCATGAATTATTACTCAAACATTGTGACAGATTTTTGTTTCATACTCTAGAAGCAATATTTCAGCTGTAAACATTTTGGAAACATGTCAATATGAACCCAAGTCAACTCACCCCCACACAACCTTTCCAAGGTTTAGAGCACACTGGCCCTATTTAAAATTGACATAAAACTTGCCCTATCATTATTTGTTTATCTCTCCCCATCAATGTTTTGGACAATTCTACACAGATGGTTTTTTCATCAGATCTCTTATCACAGGGTTTTCTAACACTAAATTATTTTGGAACAAATATTTTTTGCCATTTATTTTGTGAGGAATAATTACTTTAATAAATATTTTTTTGAAACACAAGTAAAACAACAGTCACGAAGTGTTAATAAACAACATAGATATACAATATAATATCATATAAATGTATCTTACCTGGCCTGTACACAATTCCATTACTAGATCAGCTATAAATGTATCTTACTTGGCCTGTACACAATCCCACTACAAAATCAGCTATAAATGTATTTAACCTGGCCTGTACACAATCCCACTACTAGATCAGCTATAAATGTATCTTACCTGGCCTGTACACAATCCCACTACTAGATCAGCTATAAATGTATCTTACCTGACCTGTACACAATCCCACTACTAGATCTGCAATAAATGTATCTTACCTGGCCTGTACACAATCCCACTACTAGATCAGCTATAAATGTATCTTCTGTCTCTCCACTACGATGGGAAACCATTACTCCCCATCCATTGGCTCTAGACAATTTCCATCTAAAATAAGAAATATCACAATGTTAGTACCAAATGGTGCAAGTAGCATTATCTATCACATAGAGTAATCTTTCTCTGCTTCAATGAAAGGTGGCTGAAATTAAAAAAAAACCTACATGAAAATAAATAGCTGTATAAAGATCCTTTGAAGCATAACAATATTTACAAGATGGCTACAGTCATAGGCCCATGATGCATAAAAAACTGAAATCCACACATGTTACATAATGTCCAATGATTGCTTTGTACGCATTGTGGATTTCAACCAATTTCTGTAGAATACAAGGGGAAATAATTTATAAAACGGATGATTTGGTTGACCACACAGACATAGCAGAAGTAGTCAACCAGGAGCCAAATGCTACTACATAATAAAGAATTGTAATGGACAAATCTGGACTATCAATAGCGCAAATTCACCAAAAAGCAAAGGATAACCCTCCCTGATATAGAAATTTGTGGACTATGGGAATTCGTTATGGGCAATATAAGCAGAGTCCCTACTACAAAATCTATTAATGCAAAATGGTGGTGCTCTATCATCTAGTACATATGATAAATAACTAGCTTGTAAAAATCAAACACATCTTAGTAGTGGTGTCTTAGGAGTTGTGTCCATAGATCTGTCATAATGTAACATTTTGGAACATTCAAATTCCTAAATTCCAATAAAATTTGAAGAATCAAAATGGCAGTGAAATATTTATATAATAATGTTGTGTTTTACATTGGCTACTATTTTCCATAGTCATTGTAAAACACAACATTAATATTATTATTATACTGACTGTTGACTATTTTGGAAAGTTATATTAACAAATAGTTCTGTTCTGTTTAAAATGTTTCACAATATGAAAAGTCAACGAAAATACTGTCAAAATAAAACAACACAAACAAAACAAAACAAAAAAAAAGTCTAAACGCTGTAGCAGACAACACTTTATAAAAAAAAAACGCTGTAGCAGACAACACTTTATCAAACTTGATTACATCAATTTAACATGTGATCACACGGATAAGTACCTTCCACTTGTCGGTCAGATCAAAACCACGCCTTCGGCACGTGATGATTGATGATGACTGACATAGAAATCAATAGTCTTCACAACAGCAGTGCTTACTATTGCAATAGTGCAGTCAACGCTATTTCTTTTGAAAACTATGCGAAAATAAAACGGTTTTAGAATAAAAGAACTTTCTTACAGGAGGTATAATAATATCTATGACTTACAATCCTAAAAAATTTGAACAAAATCAAAGAAATCGTTTCTGAAGAGATGCATTCACAAAACTTGGCGACAGACTGAAAACATTACTTGGTTACAAACACTCTCCGCTTCCAGTTATCACTCATATGGTTAGCTAATATTACACAACTTAAACCCTGAATACATTTTAATTCTTACAAAATTGGTGCAATGTCAAATTAAACAATTACCTTGTAATTTAAAATATGAGCAGTGTTCTGAACTGTGTTCAAGATGAATACGATATCAGAAAAACAATCAACTGATGATCAATACGTCTTGAGTTGATAACCAGAACTGTTTCATTGTTTTTAAATGCTGAAACCAAAGAACCGCCCAAATGTGTTTTTTGAAACATTTATGCCCCCGTGTAGACCTTAAGAAGAAACATTTAGCACATTGAACAATTATTAATGTGTTTCTGACAAATTAATAAGTAGTTATAAATTATGTTATTTTATAGAGGACGGTGAAAGATTGAAATTTCTCGGTGAAATAAAAGTGATAATTAACTGTGAAATTATTTCCCATAATTTCACTCTAGGAAGTGACGTCACATAGACGTCGTCAACGTTGTTAAGTAAACATCTCAGCGGATTAACATGGAATATGTAGTTCATGAAAAGAATCTTGAATTAAACCATTAAATATGCGAGAACTGATCTATATAATAAAAACAATAACTAATCCTAGATTCTGATTATTGAAAATATTCAACTCATGATCGAAAAACATTGTAATTCACTCATGCGCTACGTGCATTCGTGAATAACTGCGTTGTTCGATCATTCGTTGAATATTTTGTGATAATCAGAATCTCGGATTAGTTATAGTATAAATATCAAATGAAAATTTAAAACAAATGATGATTGTAAATGGATAATAAACACAGAAGTCACCAGAAAAACCTCCCTCGAATCATTATCCAAACTTTATAAAGCAAACAATTTCAACCCCCCCTTTTTTTGATACATTTATAATTAACTCATTGTGTTTCTGTCTATCAGTTTTATCAGTAATCTGATCATTTGATTGCATCAGGATTATTTTCATATACTGTATCAATACTGGTTCTCTCAAAAAGTGGAGAAATATATAGCAGTATGAATAACATCTATCTTTAGTAAAATCCATCATCACTGATATATATTAATACCTAGAACAAGAGGCTCTCAAGAGCCTGTATCGCTCACCTGGGACCTGCTGCACTATAATTCCAAATTGATGGTCCATCTTTGGTGGTGTATGAATCAGAAACATTTTATAAAATGTAATTAAAATTGTTCAAGCAGTTTCAGAGAAGATCTTTTTATGCATTTCCCACTGGGTCCAATGTTAAACTATGTTCTGCTACTGGTGGCCATGTCGGAAGATTGATCAGCACCAAAGTAACAAGCTTGGTCAAATCAAAATCCCACAAGTTTCATTTATGCAATGTTTAAATTGAATCCATTCAATGGTTTTCCGTGATATCTTTGTATGCATTTCCCCATGGCTGGCAGCCATGTTGGATGATGGATCAGAACTGAAGTAACAACACTTGGTCAGCTTCTCATAAGCAAAGTTTGGATTACGCAGTTCTCTAGAAGATCTTTTGTTAACTTTAGTTCACAGCTGGTGACACTTGGTCAGCACCTGACAGGCATCATACATGTCATGATTGATTTAAATCCATTTAGCAGTTCTCTAGAAGATCTTTGTGTGCATTTCCCATAGGGTCCAATGCTGTCCGTCATGTAAGATGACAGATTGGCACCAAAGTAATAACACTTGGTCAGCACCTCATAAACATCATTCATGCCATGTTTGGTTCAAATTAGACGGCTTGTCAGATTTTCTTCAAAATTTCAGCATGTGTAGATCTTCTCATGCTGATCATTTTTACTCCATGTCAGATTTTTGATATCTGTAACGGTTTTTGAGTTATTTGCCAAAAACTGTAATTTACCCCTATGTTTTACTTTTAGTAACGGCAGCCATGTAGTTTGACCTAAGACATACAAAATGACAAATTTGAAACTAGATACCCTAGTGATGATTCATTAAAGTTTGGTTCCATTTGACCCAGTGGTTTCAGAGGAGAAGATTTTTGAAAGTGAGCTAACGACGGACGGACGACGGACGCCAAGTGATGGCAAAAGCTCACCCTGGCATAGCCAGGTGAGCTAAAAAGAAATTGAGAAATAATATGAAATAGAGTAAACATAAGTTTGGGCCGCCTTATTACATATACCTGTGAAATACAAAGAACTGTCTCTTATTATTCAAAGGATATTCAAAATGTTTATGTTTTAAATGAGGAAAATAAGCTGAATATTAACCAAAATATCTTTTTACAATTCAAATTCTATTAAAATAAAGAAACATTTTCTTATAAATGAATTGAATGTCTCTATATTCTATACATAAATTTCATTTTTCTGTTGAAATTTTGCCAGATAGTCAAATGTCAAGGTCAAGGTCACGAGGTTAAATATTCTAGTACCAACTGAAAGGTCTTCCCACAAGGAATACAGATGCAAAATATGAAAGTTCTATCACCAACCATTCAAAAGATATACCCAATGTTAAAGTTTTTATGCAGTTGTTGACAGGCCAAGGTCAAGGTCACAAGGTCAACTATTCTGGTACAAATTAAAAAGTCACAAGGAATGCACATGCAAAATATGAAAGCCATATCACTTACCATTCAAAAGATTTACCCAATGTAAAAAGTTTAAATTTTTTTTTCAAAAAGTCCATCACATGTCAAGGTCAAGGTCACGAGGTCCAAAATTTTAGTATTATTTTAAAGGTCTTGCCACAAGGAATACACATGCAAACTATGAAAGCACAATCACTTACAATTCGAAAGATATGCCCAATGTTAAAGTTTTTTGTGGACAAACAGACAGACAGACCAAAAACTATATGACTCCCCGAATCTTCGATTCACAGGGGCATAAAAAAGTCAATACTTACGCTTGAATGGATTCCGTAACACTGCCAATCTGGTTAACTTTCAGTAAAAGTGCATTACAAGCCTTTTTGTCAATACCTGTTTGTATTCTTTTTGGGTTGGTTACCAACAAGTCGTCTCTACAAAAAATATACAAAATTACATTTAACAGTTGGTAAAATACATACATACTTCATACTAAACATTAATTCAATTTTAACACAAAAATCAAGTACTCTTAAATAACTGTCAAGACACATTTTCTCAATTCATAAGGACACAGATTTTCATATTGATGCCATTTTCTATACTTTTTGGAAATAGATATAGAAAACTGGCGTTTTCAGAAGTGACCCACAATTTCAATCCTGAAACGTCAATTTCAGGTAAGTGTGGATTCAAATTCTGTTTGACACACCAATGTGTTGATACAGTAATTTGCTGAATATAGTGATTTCTTGAAGTTTTACCAAACCCTATCATTTCTTAGCTAAAATCATTTAAGCCAATAAAAGTTAATAAATCTTATGATGAAAATTTGGTTAACAGTAAAAAGTCAAAGTATTGGCAAGCAGGAAGTGGACGTTTTACAAACTTGAAAACCGCGTATACAATACAACTCATCATTTCCAAGCTTCAGACCAAATTTCAAATAATTCCCTCACGTAAAAGTCAAGAAATCTGTGACGGAAAATTTGATTTATAGTAAAAAATCAAAGTATCGGCAAACAGGAAGTGGGCGCCTGACAAACTTGAAAATTTCTTCCACAATGCAACCCATCATTTCCAAGCTTCAGAACAAATTTCAAATCATTCCCTCAAGTGAAAGCTAAGAAATCTTTGATGGAAAATTTGTTTAAATTTGGTTTATAGTAAAAAAATCAAAGTATTGGCAAACAGGAAGTGGATATCCAACAAACTTGAAAATTACTTACACAATACAACTCATCACTTCCAAACTTCAGACCAAATTTCAAATCATTCCATCCAGCAGAAGCAAAGAAATCTGTGACAGAAAATTTAATTTATAGTAAAAAATGGAAGAATGTGTCCATGGGACACGGATGCCCTCGCCTCCTTGCAATCGAAACCCATAAATTATTAAAGGCATAACTATATACAATATATATTTATCAAATATTATTAGAAAGGGTCTTTCTCCTGTGATAAATAGGCACTGGAACTGGTTTGGTTTTGATATAATGTGTAGTTTCAACAAATAATCTGAGAAACAGTCTTATATATAATACTAATCTATTTTTAGCAACTGTGACCTTGACCTTG